>MU107190.1:15493-61030 GCA_012274485.2 Sinapis alba | reverse complement strand
CCGTACTGCCTGGACGGACCAAGGACTGTCCAGGCTGGTCAATTAGGCCATGAAAAATCAAACCATACGTACTAATAGACTGATATAATCTACCTTATCCGTACTGAATGGATCGATTTATCTCAACGGACCATGGACTATCCAGACTGGTCCCATTAGTACATGAAAAATAACCCATAAGTACTGATAGGCTGATACGATCAGCCATCCGTACTGTCTAGAAGGACAAAGAGCTATCCGGACAGGTCCATCAGGCCATGAAAAATCGATCCATAGGTACTGATAGGCTGATATGATCAGCCTTATCCATACTGAATGGAAGCATTTAACTCAACGGACCATGGACTGTCCAGACTGGTCCCATCAATACATGAAAAATGTCCCATACGTACTTATAGGCTGATACGATTCGCCACCCGTACTAACTGGATGGACAAAGAGCTGTCCAGACTGGTCAATCAGGCCATGAAAAATTGACCCATACGTATTGATAGGCTGATATAATCAGCCTTATCCATACTGAATGGAAGCATTTAACTCAACAGACCATGGACTGTCCAGACTGTTCCATCCGTACACGAAAAATGTCCCATATGTACTTATAGGCTGATACGAACAGCCTTATCCGTACTAACTGGATGGACGAAGGACTGTCCAGACTGGTCCATTAGGCCATGAAAAATCAACCCCTACGAACTTATAGGCTGATATGATCAGCCTTATCCATACTGAATGGAAGGATTTAACTCAACGGACCATGGACTGTCCAGACTGGTCCCAACAGTACATGAAAAATGACCCATACATACTGATAGGCTGACACGATCAGCCATCCGTACTGCCCATAAGGACCAAGGACTGTCCAGACTGGTCCATCACACCATGTAAAATCGACCCATACGTATTGATAGACTGATATGATCATCCTTATCCGTACTGAATGGACGGATTTAACACAACGGACCATGAACTGTCCGAACTGGTCCCATCAGTACATGTAAAATGACCCACATGTACTGATAAGCTGCTACGATCAGCCATCCATACTGCCTGGATGGACCAAGGAATGTCCAGAGTGGTCCATCTGGCCATGAAAAATGGACCCCTACATACTGATAGGCTGATATGATCAGCCTTATCCGTACTTAATGGAAGGATTTAACACAACGGACCATCGACTGTCCAGACTGGTCCCATCAATACATAAAAAATGAGCCATACGTACTAATAGGCTGATACAATCAGCCATCCGTACTGCCTGATGGACCAAGGACTGTCCAGACTGGTCCATAAGGCCATGAAAAATCAACCCATACGTACTGATAGACTGATATGATTTTCCTTATATGTACTAAATATAAGGATTTAACTCAACTGACCATGGACTGCCCGGACTGGGCCCATCAGTACATGAAAAAAGACCCATACATACTGATAGGCTGTTACGATCAGCCATCCGTACTGCCTGGAAGGACAAAGAGCTGTCAAGACTGGTCCATCAGGCAATGAAAAATCAACCCCTACGAACTGATAGGCTGATATGATCAGCCTTATCCATACTGAATGGAAGGATTTAACTCAACGGACCATGGACTGTCCGAACTGGTCCCATCAGTACATGAAAATGACCCATACGTACAGATAAGCTGACACGATCAGCCAACCGTACTGCCTGGACGGACCAAGGACTGTCCAGGCTGGTCAATTAGGCCATGAAAAATCAAACCATACGTACTAATAGACTGATATAATCTACCTTATCCGTACTGAATGGATCGATTTATCTCAACGGACCATGGACTATCCAGACTGGTCCCATTAGTACATGAAAAATAACCCATAAGTACTGATAGGCTGATACGNCAATTAGGCCATGAAAAATCAAACCATACGTACTAATAGACTGATATAATCTACCTTATCCGTACTGAATGGATCGATTTATCTCAACGGACCATGGACTATCCAGACTGGTCCCATTAGTACATGAAAAATAACCCATAAGTACTGATAGGCTGATACGATCAGCCATCCGTACTGTCTAGAAGGACAAAGAGCTATCCAGACAGGTCCATCAGGCCATGAAAAATCGATCCATAGGTACTGATAGGCTGATATGATCAGCCTTATCCATACTGAATGGAAGCATTTAACTCAACGGACCATGGACTGTCCAGACTGGTCCCATCAATACATGAAAAATGTCCCATACGTACTTATAGGCTGATACGATTCGCCATCCGTACTAACTGGATGGACAAAGAGCTGTCCAGACTGGTCAATCAGGCCATGAAAAATTGACCCATACGTATTGATAGGCTGATATGATCAGCCTTATCCATACTGAATGGAAGCATTTAACTCAACAGACCATGGACTGTCCAGACTGGTCCATCCGTACACGAAAAATGTCCCATATGTACTTATAGGCTGATACGAACAGCCTTATCCGTACTAACTGGATGGACGAAGGACTGTCCAGACTGGTCCATTAGGCCATGAAAAATCAACCCCTACGAACTTATAGGCTGATATGATCAGCCTTATCCCTACTGAATGGAAGGATTTAACTCAACGGACCATGGACTGTCCAGACTGGTCCCAACAGTACATGAAAAATGACCCATACATACTGATAGGCTGACACGATCAGCCATCCGTACTGCCCATAAGGACCAAGGACTGTCCAGACTGGTCCATCACACCATGTAAAATCGACCCATACGTATTGATAGACTGATAGGATCATCCTTATCCGTACTGAATGGACGGATTTAACACAACGGACCATGAACTGTCCGAACTGGTCCCATCAGTACATCTAAAATGACCCACATGTACTGATAAGCTGCTACGATCAGCCATCCATACTGCCTGGATGGACCAAGGAATGTCCAGAGTGGTCCATCTGGCCATGAAAAATGGCCCCCTACATACTGATAGGCTGATATGATCAGCCTTATCCGTACTTAATGGAAGGATTTAACACAACGGACCATCGACTGTCCAGACTGGTCCCATCAATACATGAAAAATGAGCCATACGTACTAATAGGCTGATACAATCAGCCATCCGTACTGCCTGATGGACCAAGGACTGTCCAGACTGGTCCATAAGGCCATGAAAAATCAACCCATACGTACTGATAGACTGATATGTTTTTCCTTATATGTACTAAATATAAGGATTTAACTCAACTGACCATGGACTGCCCGGACTGGGCCCATCAGTACATGAAAAAAGACCCATACATACTGATAGGCTGTTACGATCAGCCATTCGTACTGCCTGGAAGGACAAAGAGCTGTCAAAACTAGTCCATCAGGCAATGAAAAATCAACCCCTACGAACTGATAGGCTGATATGATCAACCTTATCTGTACTGAATGGAAGGATTGAACACATCGGACCATCGACTGTCCAGACTGGTCCCATCAATACATGAAAAATGAGCCATACGTACTGATAGGCTGATACAATCAGCCATCCATACTGCGTGATGGACCAAGGACTGTCCAGACTGGTCCATCAGGCCATGAAAAATCGACCCATACGTACTGATAGGCTGATATGATTTTCTTTATACGTACTAAATATAAGGATTTAACTTAACTGACCACGGACTGTCCGGACTTGTCCCATCAGTTCTTGAAAAAGACCCATACATACTGATAGGCTGATACGATCAGCCATCCGTACTGCCTGGACGGACAAAGAGCTGTCCAGACTGGTCCGTCAGGCCATGATAAATCGACCCATACATACTGATAGGAGGATATGATCAGCCTTATCCGTACTGAACGGAAGGATTTAACTCAATGGACCATGGACTGTCAAGACTGACCCCATCAGTACATGAAAAATGACCCATACGTAAAGATAGGCTGATACGATCAGCCATCCGTACTGCCTGGAGGGACTAAGGACTATCCAAACTGGTCAATCAGACCATGAAAAATCAACCCCTATGAACTGATATGCTGATATGATCAGCCTTATCCATACTGAATGGAAGGATTTAACTTAACGGACCATGGACTGTCCAGACTGGTCCCATCAGTACATGAAAAATGACCCATACCTATAGATAGACTGATACGATCAGCCATCCGTACTGCCTGGACGGACCAAGAACTGTCCAGGCTGGTCAATCAGGCCATGAAAAATCAAACCATTCGTACTAATAGACTGATATAATCATCCTTATCCGTACTGAATGGATGGATTTAACTCAACAGACCATGGACTATCCAAACTGGTCCATCAGGCCATGAAAAACGACCCATAAGTACTGATAGGCTGATACGATCAGCCTTATCCATAATGAATGGAAGCATTTAACTCAACGGACCATGGACTGTCCAGACTGGTCCCATCAGTACATGAAAAATGTCCCATACGTACTTATAGGCTGATACGATCCGCCATCCGTACTAACTGGATGGACAAAGAGCTGTCCAAACTGGTCAATCAGGCTATGAAAAATCGACCCATACGTATTGATAGGCTGATATGATCAGCCTTATCCATACTGAATGGAAGCATTTAACTAAACAGACCATGGACTGTCCAGACTGTTCCATCAGTACATGAAAAATGTCCCATATGTACTTATAGGCTGATACGATCAGCCTTTTCCCTACTAATTGGATGGATGAAGGACTGTCCAGACTGGTCCATTAGGCCATGAAAAATCAACCCATACGAACTGATAGGCTGATATGATCACCCTTATCCGTACTGAATGGAAGGATTTAACTCAACGGACCATGGACTGTCTAGACTGGTCAATCAGACCGTGAAAAATCGAACCATACGTACAAATAAATTGATATTGTCATGCTTATCCGTACTGAGTGGATGGATTTAACTCAATGGACCAGGGACTATCCAGACTGGTCCTATCAGTACATGAAAAATGACCCATAGGTACTGATAGGCTGATACGATCAGCCATCCGTACTGCCTGGACGGACCAAGGACTGTTCAAACTGGTCAATCAGGCCATGGAAAATCAACCACTACGAACTGATAGGCTGATATGATCAGCCTTATCCATACTGAATGGAAGGATTTAACTCAACAAACAATGGACTGTCCAGACTGGTCGCATCAGTACATGAAAAATGACCCATACGTACAGGTAGGCTGATACGATCAGCTATCCGTACTGCTTGGACGGACCAAGGACTATCCAGACTGGTCAATCAGGCCATGAAAAATCGAAACCATACGTACTAATAGACTGATATAATCATCCTTATCAGTACTGAATGGATGGATTTAACTCAACGGACCATGGACTATCCAAACTGGTCCCATCAGTACATGATAAATGGCCGAAATGTACTGATAGGCTAATACGATCAGCCATTTGTGCTGCCTGGAAGGACAAAGAGCTGTCCAGACTGGTCCATCAGGCCATGAAAAATCAATCCATACGTACTGATAGGCTGATATGATTTGCCTTATACATACTGGATATAAGGATTTAACTCAACGGACCATGGACTGCCCGGACTGGGCCCATCAGTACATAAAAAAGACCCATACATACTGATAGGCTGATACGATCAGCCATCCGTACTGCCAGGAAGGAACAAGGACTGTCCAAACTGGTCCATCAGGCCATGTAAAATCGAACCATACGTACTAATACACTGATATAATTATCTTTATTCGTACTGAATGGACAGATTTAACTCAACGGACCATGAACTGTCAGACGGGCCCCATCAGTATAAGAAAATGACCCATACGAACTGATAGGCTGATACGATCATCCATCCGTACTGCCCGGAAGGACCAAGGACTGTCCAAACTGGTCCATCAGGCCATGAAAAATCGACAGATACATAATGATAGGCTGATATTATTAGTGTTATTCGTACGTAATGGAATGATTTAACTCAACAGACCATGGACTGTCCAGACTGGTCCCATCAGTACATGAATAATGACCCATACGTACAGATAGGCTGATACGATCAGCCATCCGTACTGCCTGGAGGGACCAAGGACTATCCAAACTGGTCAATCAGGCCATGAAAAATCAACCCCTACGAACTGATATGCTGATATGATCAGCCTTATCCATACTGAATGGAAGGATTTAACTTAACGGACCATGGACTGTCCAGTCTGGTCCCATCAGTACATGAAAAATGACACATACCTATAAGTAGACTGATACGATCAGCCATCCGTACTGCCTGGACGGACCAAGAGCTGTCCAGACTGGTCCGTCAGGCCATGATAAATCGACCCATACATACTGATAGGAGGATATGATCAGCCTTATCTGTACTGAATGGAAGGATTTAACTCAACGGACCATGGACTGTCAAGACTGACCCCATCAGTACATGAAAAATGACCCATACGTACAGATAGGCTGATACGATCAGCCATCCGTACTGCCTGGAGGGACCAAGGACTATCCAAACTGGTCAATCAGACCATGAAAAATCAACCCCTATGAACTGATATGCTGATATAAGGATTTAACTCAACTGACCACGGACTGTCCGGACTTGTCCCATCAGTGCATGAAAAAAGACCCATACATACTGATAGGCTGATACGATCAGCCATCCGTACTGCCTGGACGGACCAAGAGCTGTCCAGACTGGTCCGTCAGGCCATGATAAATCGACCCATACATACTGATAGGAGGATATGATCAGCCTTATCCGTACTGAATGGAAGGATTTAACTCAACGGACCATGGACTGTCAAGACTGACCCCATCAGTACATGAAAAATGACCCATACGTACAGATAGGCTGATACGATCAGCCATCCGTACTAAATATAAGGATTTAACTCAACTGACCACGGACTGTCCGGACTTGTCCCATCAGTGCATGAAAAAAGACCCATACATACTGATAGGCTGATACGATCAGCCATCCGTACTGCCTGGACGGACCAAGAGCTGTCCAGACTGGTCCGTCAAACCATGATAAATCGACCCATACATACGATTAGGAGGATATGATCAGCCTTATCCGTACTGAATGGAAGGATTTAACTCAACGGACCATGGACTGTCAAGACTGGTCAATCAGGCCATGAAAAATAAAACCATACGTCCTAATAGACTGATATAATCATCCTTATCCGTACTGAATGGATGGATTTAACTCAACGGACCATGGACTATCCAAACTGGTCCCATCAGTACATGAAAAATGCCCATAAGTACTGATAGGCTGATACGATCAGCCATCCGTACTGCCTGGAAGGACAAAGAGCTCTCTAGACTGGTCCATCAGGCCATGAAAAATTGATACATACGTACTGATAGGCTGATATGATCAGCCTTATCCATAATGAATGGAAGCATTTAACTCAACGAACCATGGACTGTCCAGACTGGTCCTATCAGTACATGAAAAATGTCCCATACGTCCTTATAGGCTGATACGATCCGCCATCCGTACTAACTGGATGGACAAAGAGCTGTCCAGACTGGTCAATCAGGCCATGAAAAATCGACCCATACGTATTGATAGGCTGATATGATCAGCCTTATCCATACTGAATGGAAGTATTTAACTAAACAGACCATGGACTGTCCAGACTGTTCCATCAGTACATAAAAAATGTCCCATATGTACTTATAGGCTGATACGATCAGCCTTATCCGTACTATCTGGATGGACGAAGGACTGTCCAGACTGGTCCATTAGGCCATGAAAAATCAACCTATACATACTGATAGGCTGATATGATCAGCCTTATCTGTACTGAATGGAAGGATTTAACTCAACGGACCATGGACTGTCAAGACTGGTCAATCAGACCGTGAAAAATCGAACCATACGTACAAATAAACTGATATTATCATCCTTATCCGTACTGAATGGATGGATTTAACTCAATGGACCAGGGACTATCCAGACTGGTCCTATCACTACATGAAAAATGACCCATAAGTATTGATAGGCTGATACGATCAGCCATCCGTACTGCCTGGACGGACCAAGGGCTGTTCAAACTGGTCAATCAGGCCATGGAAAATCAACCCCTACGAACTGATAGGCTGATATGATCAGCCTTATCCATACTGAATGGAAGGATTTAGCTCAACGAACCATGGACTGTCCAGACTGGTCCCATCAGTACATGAAAAATGACCCATACGTACAGATAGGCTGATACGATCAGCTATCTGTACTGCTTGGACGGACCAAGGATTATCCAGACTGGTCAATCAGGCCATGAAAAATCGAACCATACGTACTAATAGACTGATATAATCATCCTTATCAGTACTGAATGGATGGATTTAACTCAACGGACCATGGACTATCCAGACTGGTCCCATCAGTACATGAAAAATGGCTGATAAGTAATGATAGGCTAATACGATCAGCCATTTGTACTTCCTAGAAGGACAAAGAGCTATCCTGACTGGTCCATCAGGCCATGAAAAATCAATCCATACGTACTGATAGGCTGATATGATTTGCCTTATACATACTGGATATAAGGATTTAACTCAACGGACCATGGACTGCCCGGACTGGGCCAATCAGTACATGAAAAAAGACCCATACATACAGATACGCTGATACGATCAGCCATCCGTACTGCCTGGATGGACCAAGGAATGTCCAGAGTGGTCCATCTGGCCATGAAAAATGGACCCCTACATACTAATAGGCTGATATGATCAAGCTTATCCGTACTTAATGGAAGGATTTAACACAACGGACCATCGACTGTCCAGACTGGTCCCATCAATACATGAAAAATGAGCCATACGTACTGATAGGCTGATACAATCAGCCATCCGTACTGCCTGATGGACCAAGGACTGTCCAGACGTGTCCATCAGGCCATGAAAAATCGACCCATACGTACTGATAGGCTGATATGATTTTCCTTATACGTACCAAATATAAGGATTTAACTCAACTGACCATGGACTGCCCGGACTGGGCCCATCAGTACATGAAAAAAGACCCATACATACTGATAGGCTGTTACGATCAGCCATCCGTACTGCCTGGAAGGACAAAGAGCTGCCAAGACTGGTCCATCAGGCCATGAAAAATAAACCCCTACGAACTGATAGGCTGATATGATCAACCTTATATGTACTGAATGGAAGGATTGAAAACAACGGACCATCGACTGTCCAGACTGGTCCCATCAATACATGAAAAATAAGCCATACGTACTGATAGGCTGATACAATCAGCCATCCGAACTGCGTGATGGACCAAGGACTGTCCAGACTGGTCCATCAGGCCATGAAAAATCGACCCATACGTACTGATAGACTGATATGGTTTTCCTTATACGTACTAAATATAAGGATTTAACTCAACTGACCACGGACTGTCCGGACTTGTCCCATCAGTGCATGAAAAAAGACCCATACATAATGATAGGCTGATACGATCAGCCATTCGTACTGCCTGGACGGACCAAGAGCTGTCCAGACTGGTCTGTCAGGCCATGATAAATCGACCCATACATACTGATAGGATGATATGATCAGCCTTATCCGTACTGAATGGAAGGATTTAACTCAACGGACCATGGACTGTCCAGACTGACCCCATCAGTACATGAAAAATGACCCATACGTACAGATAGGCTGATACGATCAGCCATCAGTACTGCCTGGAGGGACCAAGGACTATCCAAACTGGTCAATCAGGCCATGAAAAATCGAACCCTACGTACAAATAGACTGATATTATCATCCTTATCCGTACTGAATGGATGGATTTAGCTCAATGGACCATGGATTATCCATACTGGTTCTATCAATACATGAAAAATGACCCATACGTACTGATAGGCTGATACGATCAGCCATCCGTACTGCCTAGAATAACAAAGAGCTGTCCAGACTGGTCCATCAGGCCATGAAAAATCAATCCATACGTACTGATAGGCTGATATGATTTGCCTTATACGTACTGGATATAAGGATTTAACTCAACGGACCATGGACTGCCCGGACTGGGCCCATCAGTACATGAAAAAAGACCCATACATACTGATAGGCTGATACGATCAGCCATCCACTCTGCTAGGAAGGAACAAGGACTGTCCAAACTGGTCCATCAGGCCATGTAAAATCGAACCATACGTACTAATACACTGATATAATTATCCTTATTCGTACTGAATGGACAGATTTAACTCAACGGACCATGAACTGTCCAAACGGGCCCCATCAGTATAAGAAAATGACCCATACGAACTGATAGTCTGCTACGATCATCCATTCGTACTGCCCGGAAGGACCAAGGACTGTCCAAATTGGTCCATCAGGCCATGAAAAATCGACAGATACATAATGATAGGCTGATATTATCAGCGTTATCCGTACTGAATGGAATGATTTAACTCAACAGACCATGGACTGTCCAGACTGGTCCCATCAGTACATGAAAAATGACCCATACGTACAGCAACGTGAGGCATTGACCGCGGCCTAGTCGGCCAGGTCCGAAAACTGAGATGACTTGGAACCTTAGCTGTGGTGAGCCAAGTGAGAGTTGAGGTAAGATTAGGTTTCATGCTTGTGAACGGGGGAGTTCCAAGATGAGCCGGCTTAGCCAGGATGAACTCTCCAACGGCAAGACCCTGAAAACAGAAAGGTTAGTTATCTAGTTATTTGGAAGTAATAGACGGAATGGACGATGGACGCAATGCAAGATCTTTGTATGGTCGACCTAGACAAGGGAAGTAACATGGACCAGAGAGTGGCTTAGGTTGAAATAAATGTGCAGCACTCTCTCGGGGGTTAGTATTTTTCCTTGGTGGCCGTTCAAAACAAGTGAGCATATGCGGTGTTCATGTTGGTCTAAGGGAGACGCTACATGGCTAGTACATGAGTGGGCTTGTGATCAGATGGATCAGCTTGGACTTTGTGTAAGTCAAGGTAGGATTCCTTAAGATTAAGTGAATGGAATGGGTCAATTCCAATAGGAATTGGAAACACGATGTTAAGTATCTTAGTATGATGACGTTCGAGGTATACTATAAACACTTTTGTGAATGCTATGAGACGTTCACAGAAGTGTGATGCTTTGGAGAATGGTATGGGACGTTTTCCAAATGTGTGATCAAACCAAAATCCTACTCATCTAAGTACTTAATGATCAGTGGTGTGTAAACACACGTACTTATCGATACTGGAGCTACACATAGTTTTGTGAGTCTAGGGATGCTCGGAAAGGGGTTGTTCCAGTTGGGAACAGGGCATTGTCCTGGGGTAGTGAACGCGGCTGGTGGGCAAGTAATGAGTTCACTAGGGGTGATTCAGGACATCCCAGTGGTGATCCAAGACAGGGTCATGCTTGTGGATCTTGTAGTAGTCCACCTAAAGAATCACGAGGTGAGATTAGGTATGGACTTGCTTGGAAAGAATCGGGCCACTCTTGACTATCACCGGGGGCGCGTGCAGTTTGAAAGTGGGTGTGGATCTCCGATCAGGTTCCAAGGTATACATCCGATCTATGGATGCTTGGTGGTGTCAGCAATCCATGTTGAGAGGATGCTGAGGAAGGGTTGTGAAGCTTATCTGGCCACGATCGCCACTAAGGAGGTCGTAGGGGATGATGACCCGGAGGGAATACCGCTGGTTCGACAGTTCCATGATGTGTTTAGGTCACTACAGGGCATTCCCCCTGATAGGCCGGACCCATTCATAGTAGAACTGGAACCAGGGACGGCCCCATTATCCAAAAGTCCCTACATAATGGCTCTTGTCGAGATGGCCGAGCAATTGAAGACCATGTGTGGTATGCAACCGTCCAGAGAGGAACCAGGGTTGGCATACTCAAATGAGTCCGAATGAGATCAAGTCCAGTGAGGGACGAGGATCACAGTACAACCAAGTCGGAGATTGACCTAGGGTTGGGTTAAAGACGATCGAGTCAAGTGAGGGACAAGGATCGCATTACAACCAAGTCGGAGAGGGACCTATGGTTGGGGTGAGACGGTTGAGTCCCGGAGTGGACCAGAAATGCAATATGATCAAGTCCGGTAAGGGACAAGGATTAGGACACGAACTTCTCGGAGATGGACCTATGGTCGGGATGCACAGTCGAGTCATTGAGTGGACCAGGACCGGAATATGATCATGTCCTAAATGGACCAGGATCAAAATATGACAAGGTCCGGTGATGGACATAAGTCAAGTTGAGGCAGTTTAGTTTTGTAGAGATTAAGACCGCAATATGGCCAAGCTGGGAAAGGCTGTGGCTGGTTAAGGAATGATCCAGTAAGTTGTGGCTGGAATCATAAAACTTAATGTCCGGGAAGGACTTAAGGAAACAGAACAATCTGTTAGGACTCATGGTAGAGTGAGCGGCCTAAAGATTGGAACATGTCCGCTAGGATTTGGCTGGTGCATCGAGTGGCTTGGAGATTGGTTAAATCTACTAAGACTTGAGTATGCAGTATGTTCCTAGGGACTGAATTTTATCTAGTCATGGACTAAGATCCGAAAAATAATAAAGTCCACATTAGACGATATTCTAAAGAGAGATATGGACTTAGTGTCTATTAGGACCTCTACCAGAGAGTTGGGCCAATGACGCAAGTCATGTCTTTGTATGGGTGCTTAATGGACCCTAGACTGTGGTCAAGGTAGCCAAGTAAGGGTGCCATAAGCGAAAACCATATGGACCACTTGATAAGATTTTGGGTTAAATCCCTATCAAGTGGGGGAGATTGTTTGATACGTTGATCAAAGATGTGATCAGTGAGGAAGAACATGGAGGAGATGAAAATAGATAACTTAGGAAGAATCAATCGATCATGTTCCATGTTCCGGGTGCAAAGGAGTTCGGTTGGAAACTTTTTCATGAGACAAGAGGTAAACACCACTGGATTCGAGGACGAATCCATCGTAAGTGGGGGAGACTTGTAGCATCCCCGATCCTGGGTTGGATCGCCCGGATGAATCATGGTGCAAGGAGACGCATCAGTCAGGTCATATGACCTAAAGACAAGCTTGTCATTGTCCAAAAACGTGGTTAAGAATCAGATAGTTTAAACTTAACCAAAACAAGGAAGAGGCAAGCTCAAAAGAGTTGCACGAGTAATCCGGTAGCTGGACAGGGTCCGGATGAAGCTCAACCAGCTAGGTGGAGCTTGGAGGTAGCTCACACAGTGTATATCAGCTCACTGGATCTGGTGGAGTAGCTCCCCCAGCTGAGGCAGCTAGCAGTCAGCTCATCTCAGCTGGGAGTAGTGTTAGGGTCTTGGACAGTTGGGCTAGATTGGGTCAAGGCTGGGTTAGCCGGTTGGGACTTGTGGTCTAGCCGTTGAGACAATGTCTTGGATAGTCCTTAGTCTCGTCCAAGGTCTTGTCAAAGGGTCCAGACTCATCCAGGAACTGCTGGTGGACAGTTACAGGTGAAAGAGTGCAAGGGGAGGAAGTTAAGGCCGAAGGGATGCGATGGGACCAAAAGGTGGCCATTCGGTTACCAAATAGTGTCCCCTTGGCGAAGGCAGTTGGCCACGCCTTCTTCTATATATATGGGACCCTGGGGAAAAAAATTCCATCAATTTCTCATAGGAAACACATAGAAAAGTCCAGAGAGACAAGAGAAAAAAGGGAGAGAAAGATCGGCCATAACAAAGCCGATATTGATTGTTTGGTGAATTCGACAAGAAGGATTTCTTGTGGGAAGGTAAGCCCGACCAGTATGGATACAGGAGGCACGCCAGGGATTTCTTTCTCAGACTGAATCACAAAGAAAACCATAGAGAAAAGGTTAGATGGTCGGATTGTATAACCAATACAAGAGATGCAATTGAAGGCAACATGGAGACTGTTTTGTTGGCAATCAAGGGAAAAGTTATGAACGACCCTTTGATGGGTTTTGATCATTTTTGACATCACCCAGGGCCTTCTCCAGAGCCTTATATCACACGCAAATGGTCAGGGAAGAAGATAGATGGCCGAATTACATTTGTAAGGGGCAAGGCAGCCTTAAGGGCAGTTTTGCAGGCAATCAAAGGGGAAGTTGTAAACGACCCTTTGATGTAGTTTGATCATGGATGATCACGTCCTCGGCTTCCTATTTGTCTGGGGAACACACGAAAATATCCAGAAGAGAAGGGGGAAGGCCGGACTTCACTCTCAATGGCATGAACAACCTTGAAGGTGGATGCAGTGCAGAAACTGGTTTCATGGGAGTTCCATGGATGGGAATAGAGGCACGACCTTTGAATGTATCTTATCATTACTGTAAGTATATGATAAGGATTTATAGAGGTGTGATCAAGAGAAGTATGTGCGTTCATGATAAGGGATGGCACAAGATCTACAATCGTCATTGATAAGGTAACATGTTTACAATTACTTTCGAGTTATATTTCTTTCTCTTATGCTGTGGTTAAGGCCAGGTATGGCACGCCCCTTGAAGACCATATATTGTGATATAATCTAAGGATCAAGGACCCTGAGATAAGGGGCAGATCATTGCTCATCTAACTCATCCATGTGGGATTATAGTTAGATGATATTCATTGGATAGTGATCCATGATGGATCATGGATTGTTGTTGGGTTTGATCATGGTGTGAACCATTTATCCGGCTAATTGAGGAGTCACATGGGAGTCCTAGTATAAGGGGAACATGCGGAGTGCAAGGTGCAATTTCGGCTGGAACCAACAACAAGGAAATGAGATGAGTAAGGCTAGTACTTGTTGGAATGGACCACAAGTATTGAGCTGGTGTGTTTGTACAAGAAGGCCGTGTGTGATATGATCATGGGCAAGGATGAACGACATGATCGTTAGATGATGGATCAAGGTGGATGATCTGATTGATCAAAGGATGCACCGGTTGTTACAGCAAGACAGATTGGTTTCATTGGGATATGTTCCATGGCCGGTTAGGTATGTGTAAAGACTCATCAGTTCGGAGTCATGTGGGGTGGTTGGTTGATTGACTTGGGATCTGATGGGCATTATTAGTCCATGAGAGGACTTGGTTCCAGAGGAGCGTACTCCTAAGACATGGAGGCACTAAACCATGGCCTTGGCCGGTTCAGGAATGAGGTCCATGGCCTTGGACGGACTGTTCATGGTCGAGATCTATATAGTTTGCATATATTCATTGGATTTCGATTATAGGAATCTCTTTGTTGGATTTTTTCGGGAGTTTTAGTGAATTTTAATTAATTTTGGAGCACTTTTGAAAGTGGCCAGAAATGTACCTAAGACTTCCTAAAGACGGACCAAGGACTGTCCAAACTTGTAAATCAGGCCATGAAATCAACCCCTACGAACTGATAGGCTGATATGATCAAACTTATATGTACTGAATGGAAGGATTTAACTCAATGGACGATGGACTATCCGAACTTTTCCCATATGTACATGAAAAAGACCAATACATACTGCTATGCTGATACGATGAGCCATCCGTACTGCCTGGAAGGACAAAGAGCTGTCCAGACTGGTCCATCAGGCCATGTAAAATAGACCCATATGTACTGATAGGCTGATATGATCAGCCTTATCCATATTGAATGGAAGCATTTAACTCAACAGACCATGGACTGTCCAGACTGGTCCCATCAGTACATGAAAAATGACCCATACATACTGATAGGCTGACACTATCAGCCATTCGTACTGCCCAGAAGGACCAAGGACTGTCCAGACTGGTCCATCAGGCCATGTAAAATCGACCCATACGTATTGATAGACTGATATGATGATATGAGCTGACTCCCAGCTGAGATAACACTTCTCCCAGTTGAGATGAGTTGACTTCCAGCTGGTCCAGCTGACTGAGCTAGTGGTCCAGCTCATGGAGCTGACCTAACTTAGTCCGAGATAGACTGAGCTTTGACCGAGCATTGCCCAGCTGGACGAGCTTCTCAAACCCGCAACCAAACTGTCCAACCACTCATCCAGCCTGCCCAACTTTGTATCCTTCCTTCTCTTGGTTAAGACTTAGTGAACTAATGTACTTAACCCCATTTCCAAGTCATGGTACGCTTGCCTTCTGTTCATATGACCGACTAGTTTGTTTCCTCGAACCATGACTCGTCCTTCCAGACTTACTAAGGTCTGGGGTGTGACAAGTCTCCCCCACTTGAATTGGATTCGTCCTCGAATTCGAGTCAAATGTTTCCTTGTCTAGAAATTGATCAAACCACTTAGGGAAATCGGCCCTCATTCTGGCTTCAAGCTCCCAAGTCGTTTCCTCTCTTCCATTACACTCCCAAATGACCTTGACCATTTGTATTGTTTTCTTTCTCGTTGCTTTTTCCACCCAGTATACGATCCAAACTGGCCTTAACTCTAAGGTCAAGTTCGTACATAGATCAGTAGGAATTTCTGGTTAAACTATATCTCGATCCGTCAAACACTTCTGGAGTTGGGATACATGGAACACGTTATGGACTGCATCCATCTTAGAAGGCAAGTCCAATTTGTATGCCACCTTACCCACTCTATCCACAATCTTAAACGGACCCAGATATCTTGGGTCAAGTTTCCTTCTTCTAGAAACCCTCGACCTCCCTTTGAAAGTGATCATTTTGAGATACACCAAGTCACCAACTTCAAACTCCAGATCTTTCCTTTTTTTATCCGCATAGTTCTTGTGCCTATCTTGGGCTTCTCTCATCCTGTCCCTCACAACTCTAATCTTTCCCGTGGTTTCATCCACAATCTCTGGACCCATTACGCTGCGCTCCCCCACTTGGGTCCAGCATAAAGGTGTTTGGCATGGTCGTCCATACAAAGCCTCATATGACTATATGCTTATACTCGAATGAAAACTGTTGTTGTAAGAAAACTCCACTAAAGGTAAGTGTCTTTCCCAGGAATCACCCCAGTCCAAGACACATGCTCGCAACATGTCTTCCAACGTTTGAATGGTATGTTCCGACTGACCATCCGTCTGCGGATGATAGGCTGTACTCATGTGTACTCTCGTTCCTATGGCTTTCTGGAAAGCCTGCCAGAAATGAGAAGTAAACCTCGAGTCCCTAACCGAGAAAATGCTGGCCGGTATACCATGCAACCGTACAAACTCAGGTGATGTGATCCCACTTCCACTCCGGAATTGGCAAACTTTGATGGCCAAGAAGTGTGCTGATTTAGTCAAGCGATCAACTATGACCCAAACCGCATCCTTCTTGTTTCTGATTGTGGGGAACCCAGTCACAAAGTCCATTGTGATGTGATCCCACTTCCACTCCGGAATTGGCAAACTCTGAAGCAACCCACTAGGAACTTGATGCCCATCCTTAATGAATTGGCAAGTGGGACACCCAGCCTTCATACGTATCTAATGATAATATCTCTTAAGGTCGTGGTACATCTTGGTAGCACCAGGATGTACTGCAAACTTGGAATTATGAGCTTCTCTCATATTCTCCTCCTTAAGACTCTTATCCTTGGGTACACTGACTCTCCCTTGAACCAAGATGGTACCGTCACTTGCGATCTGGTACTCCGTCTTGTCATTGTTGGCAACCCCTTTCAGTTCCTCATCCAGCCCTTGGGCTATCTGAATTCTAATGAGTAGGTCAGCCTTGTTCACCGCTTCCAGAACTAATGGTTCCTCTCTACTAGATAATGAATTTAAATGTAAAGTACGAACCATACCTTCCTGACCGTCCGCTTTGCCCTTAGTTGATACATCTGCCCCCTTCCGGCTCAAGGCATCAGCCACAAGGTTAGCCTTGCCCGGATGGTAGGCAATGTCCACATCACAATCTGTTACAAACTCCATCCACCTCCTTTGCCTAAGATTAAGCTCAGGTTGGGTGAATATGTACTTCAGACTCTTATGGTCCGTAAGTGCCCGAACTTTAGCACCATACAAGTATGATATCCAAATCTTTAAGGCGTACACTACCGCTGCCATTTCTAGGTCGTGGGTAGGATAGTTCCCTTCATGCTTCTTTAGCTGCCTAGAGACGTAGGCTATGACCTTCCCCTGTTGTGTCAACACACAACCCAATCCTTTCAAGGATGTATCTGTGTAGACCACATAGGGTTGGTCAGCCTCTAGAAGAACTAAGACCACAAAATTTCTGTAATAACCCGCAAAACCTAGGAAGCTTAGAACCTCCGAGGCATTTTTTGGGTCAAGGCCACTCACGTATGGCCTTAATCTTTTCCCAATCAACCGAGACACCCTGATCGGAAACAATATGTCCCAAGAACCCCATGCTCTTTTGCTAAAAACTGCACTTGCTGAATTTAGCATAAAGCTTGTGTTCCCGCAATCGTTCCATCACAACTCTCAAGTGTCTTTCATGAGATTCCTTGCCCATGGAGTATACAAGTATGTAATCAAAGAAGATGATTACAAATTCGTCCAAGAAATCCCTGACAACATTATTCATCAACTTCATGAATGCAGCCGGTGTGTTTGTTAGGCCGAATGGCATAACCACAAACTCGTAATGGCCATACCTCGTCCTAAATGCTGTTTTCCTTACATCCACTAGGCTCTATGGGAACCTGATGATACCCTGAAGCCAGGTCAATTTTGGAAAACCACTTTGCACCACAAAGTTGATCAAGTAACTCATCTATTCGAGGTAACGGATACATGTTCTTCACAGTTACCCGGTCTAACCCTCGATAGTCAATACACAACGGAAAGCTACCATCCTTCTTTTTAACGAAAAGGATATTGCTCCATGCATGCGACCGGAAGCATGGGGGCTGACAAACAGGCGCCGATGTGGTTATATATGATTGGTCGGTGGTTTCTATAAATACCCATGCACCCCCATCAGTTTCATTCATCCATCACACACCAAAGACACTCCAAAATGTGGCTAGAGGGAGAGAGAGAGAGAGAGAAAGAAATAAGTCGTTTTAAGAGTGTAGTCATTTCTGAAGACCGATATTTCAGCGAGAAATCGAGTTATGTCCAATCGAAGATTTTCTGCGATTGATATGCGGAAACTCTGCCGAAATCAATTCTTCCAAGCCAGTCATATTCTTTGATGACCAAGTAGATTAGTTCAAATTAGTCGAAGTTGTGAAGCTAGACAGTCCACCGGGAAGTCCAAAGAACTGTCCAGAAGCTATAGAAGGTTCTGCTCGAGTTGAGTTCTGTCCAGACCAGTATAAGGGGAGGTTCTGTCCAAGTCAAGATCAGTCTAGTCCAGTCCACTCAAGTCGTCCATTGGGTTTTGTCCAAGTCCTCTCCGATCAACCAGATGCTTATCGGCATAGAACACTGTGAGTTGGTTTTGGTTGAATTCCATCTGGAATTTAGGATAGTTTTATGGTTTGCTTGAGTTCCACTTGGAATTTAGGATATAGATCGAGTTCCATATAGATTAGAATTCACACGCTATTGCATGATAGAGTCCTTAGGGTTATTTATTAAACCGGACTCAGATTAGCACGGGCTAAGCTGAGATGAAATGAAATTCGGACTGAGTTAATAACCTAACTAGGAATAGGGTGCATCATGTTTTATATTATTTCTTGTTGATATGGTTGAGTGCAGGTTACTGTTATCTTTAAAGATAGTTTCATAGTAGGAGGCTGAACTATCTGGGAAACGGTTTGATTGAGTAGATTGCTTGTTAGATTAATTAAATGCTTGCTTGTTTAATTAGTCTTGTTGATTGAGGTTAGTCAGCTCTTAGTAAGGGAGTGACTATCTGGTTGAGTTATTTAGTGTTGATATTGTTGTTTAGTATCTTATATAGTAGTATTAGTGGTCATAGGCCATATAGGCTGGCCTAGTCGTACTAGTGGTTAGTATCGTAGATTCTTAAGTGTTGTTAGGATAGAGTGTCGTGTGTGTTGCCAACAGTATGTGCGTAACACGTCCATACTAGGATTGTTTAGGGATGATTAGTGTTTCCTCAGCCTCGTACCCAGCGGGTTCAAGGAAACCCCTTATTCGCAAGATCGGGAAAACTCAGAGGGACGAGGTCATGGCTTATGGCTGAGTATTACACGACGGTGTAATGTGGCAATGACTCAAAAGACTGTGGGCTGTCGTGCGGTGACCCGATGGACTGTGGGCCGCGGTCGGTTGAAAGTTCCTTCTTCTGGCCTTTTGTGGTAGGGAGATAGGATATTGCTGATAGAGAGGAGGAACACAAAGTCACCAGGTCCCAGGTTAGAGTGTGTGTTGCGTTAGAGTGTCGTAAAGGGTTATGGAACCCTAGAGTAAGTAGTAACACTGATATACGGTGTTACGTGTTAGTCTTGAGTCATAGTTATTATTTATCATTTCCTGGTTATTGTGATTGTTATTGTGTGTGTGATTGATTATTGTCGATTTGTTGTTAACTTGTTGTTATGCAGGTTCCCCTTACTTGAAGTTAGGTTATGGCAGGAGGCCGAGTCTAACTTAGTAATGGTTTGTTTAGCCTTAGCTTTGTTTGCATGCTAGGGTTAGATTGATTGTTATTTTGGGTTGTCTGGGTTAGTAACTAGGTTCGGGGTAGGGGCCGCCAGCTCACTGTGTAACATTAGGTTACTCATCCAACTCCGTTGTCCTTTTTGCAGGTAGTTTTAGGTAAGGATGATCGGATAGCTTGGTGCTGGACGTTAGGACCACTGGAGTAGATTTTCATGCCTTTTGTAAACGGTATTGTGAACTGTGTTTAGTTGACTCAATTTGGCATTAGGCCGGGCGCTAGTCTTGAATTATTTTGATGTATGAATATTTCTTGAATCAATAAAGTATTTGTTTTTCATGCGCATCATGAGTACTCTGATATTTGACTAGTACGGTCTAACACAACGTTAGGTCTTGGTACGGGTTAAAAAGCCTCAGGCTTCGATCTAACGGAAACACTAACTCTTGGTACGGGTTGCAAAGCCTTAGGCCATGACTTAGTGGGACGAGTTAGTGGATGAACTGGTCTAAGTTACGGAGTAATTTTTGTGACCTTGCTGGATTATCCCTAGCCCGTCACGTAGCGCTTCCGGACCATGGTGTTGGGTTGGATGGTCAGTCATGTTCTTGTTTTATTGTTGTCTGTCCGGTTGGCTCTTTCATCCCTAACCCTGGGAATTGGTTGGTCTATCGGTCATGTTCTTGTTTGATTGTTGGCTGGTGGATCGACCATATGTCTAGGACGGTTCGGGGGTTCTACAGTCATGGAATCCATTCGATTTCCCATTAGTTTCATGGCCTTCATAACCTCCCTTAAGGATGGTTCGGTAGTCCGAATACCTTGTCCTATGGCATCATAGCCATTCCATCATCCGGGTCCTCTTGATGCTCGGTGTTAGAAGACTCTCCTTCTCCTTCACGCCTTGTTGGGTGATGTCCATCACGTCCATCAGCATGTAATCCACTAAGGTTGTTTGGATCCACTGGCAAACCTCCTCTGGTTTCAACCTCGATCCTTTGGGTTGTGAGCATGGTTTGGTTAGCCTCATCCGCAGCCGTTTGGCTTGCTTCTCCAGCCGCCTTCTTACTTTTTTGGGACTTTCCCGATTTGCTTTTCCCACCCTAAGGATTCAAACAAAGTTAGATCAACAATATATGAATTGAGAAACACACAATCCCTAGGGTAAGCAATCGAATCACCCTCACCATAAGACTCTCCAGTGTGTGTGATGTTTAGCCCCATAACCCAGACTATCCTAGAATCAACTACGCTCTGATACCAACTTGTCATGCCATTTCCTGAGATTCGTTTACAGGAACCGAGTTGCACTATAGACTATCATAAGTTCATTCCTAACACGATCTACCCAAACACCACAAAACGTCTCGCTGTTTGAGCCGTCATGGCTCCTTGGCTTGATCAAGATCAGCCTCAGTTCCTGAAAACACATATCAATAAGTATTAAGACATGAACCGATAACCTATCAATGATCTAGCAAAGCATGGTTTAGTTCCTATGCCTAAATACTTAAACCTCCCTAATATATCTAATATATCAATTGCCATAACTTGGAAATCCATCCAAGAACAACCGCATCTCACCAAAACCACATACCCAAACCGTCCATGATCCATACTCAACAGACCATGGACAGTGCGAACTGGTTCCATCAGTACATGAAAAATGACCCGTACATACTGATAGGCTGATACAATTAGCCATCCGCACTGCCTCGAAGGACCAAGGACTGTCCAGACTGGTCCATCAGGCCATGTAAAGTCGACCCATACGTACTGATAGACTGATATGATCATCCTTATCTGTACTGAATGGACGGGTTTAACTCAACGGACCATGTACTGTCTGGACTTGTCCCATCAGTGTATGAAAAATGACCCATACATACTTATAGACCGATACGATCAGCCATCTGTACTGCCCGGAAGGACCAAGGACTGTCCAAACTGGTCCATCAGGCCAAGAAAAATCGACCCATACGTATTGATAGACTGATATGATCAGCCTTATCTGTACTGAATGGAAGGATTTAACTCAATGGACCATGGACTGTCCAGACTGGTCCCATCAGTACATGTAAAATGACCCATACATACTGATAGGCTGATACGATCAGCCATCCGTACTGCCTGGATGGACCAAGGACTGTCCAGACTGGTCCATAAGGCCATGTAAAGTCGACCCATACGTACTGATAGACTGATACGATCATCCTTATCCATACTGAATGAACGGATTTAACTCAACGGACCATGAACTGTCCAAACTTGTCCCGTCAGTATATGAAAATGACACATACGTACTGATAGACTGATATGATCAGCCATCCGTACTGCCCGGAAGGACCAAGGACTGTCTAAAATGGTCCATCAGGCCAAGAAAAATTGATCCATACGTATTGATAGGCTGATATGATCAGCCTTATCCGTACTGAATGGAAGGATTTAACTAAATGGACCATGGACTGTCCAGACTGGTCCCATCAGTACATGAAAAGGGACCCAAACGTACTGATAGGCTGATACGATCAGCCATTCGTACTACATGTATGGACCAAGGACTATCCAGACTGGTCAATCAGGCCATGATAAATTAACCCCTACGTACTGATAGGCTGATATGATCAACCTTATCCATACTGAATGAAAGGATTTTAAATCAACGGACGATGGACTGTCCGGACTTGTCCCACTAGTACATGAAAAAGACCCATACATACTGATAGGCTGATACGATCAGCCATCCGTACTTCCCTAAAGCACCAAGAAAAGTCCATACTGGTCCATCAGGCCATGAAAAATCGGCCCATACGTACTGATAGGCAGATATGATCAGCCTTATTCATACTGAATGAAAGGATTCAACTCAACGGACCATGGACTGTCAAGACTGCTCCCATCAATACATGAAAAATGACCCATATGTACTGATAGGCTGATAGGATCAGCCATCCGTACTGCATAGAAGGACCAAGGACTGTCTAAACTGGTCCATCAGGCCATGAAAAATCGACCAATATGTATTAATAGGCTGATATGATCAGCCTTAACCATACTGAATGGAAGAATTTAACTCAACGGACCATGGACTGTCCGAACTTTTCCCATCAGTGTATGAAAAATGACCCATACGTACTGATAGACTGATACGATCAGCCATCCGTACTGCCCGGAAGGACCAAGGACTGTCCAAACTGGTCCATCAGGCCATGTAAAGTCGACCCATACATACTGATAGACTTATAAGATCATGCTTATCTGTACTGAATGGACGGATTTAACTCAACGGACCATGTAACTGTCCGGACTTGTCCCATCAGTATATGAAAAATGACACATACTACTGATAGACTGACACGATCAGCCATCCGTACAGCCTGGAAGGACCAAGGACTGTCCAAACTGGTCCATCAGGCCAAGAAAAATGGACCCATACGTACTGATAGACTGATACAATCATCTTTATCCGTACTGAATGACCGGATTTAACTCAACGGACCATGAACTGTCCAGACTTGTCCCATCAGTATATGAAAATGACACATACGTACTGATAGACTGATACGATCAGCCATCCATACTGCGCAGAAGGACCAAGGACTGTCCAAAATGGTCCATCAGGCCAAGAAAAATCGATCCATACGTATTGATAGGCTGATATGATCAGCCTTATCCGTACTGAATGGAAGGATTTAACTCAATGGACCATAGACTGTCCATACTGGTCCCATCAGTACATGAAAAGTGACCCGAACGTACTGATAGGCTGGTACGATCAGCCTTTCGTACTACCTGTATGGACCAAGGACTGTCCAGACTGGTCAATCAGGCCAAGATAAATTGACCCCTACGTACTGATAGGCTGATATTATCAACCTTATCCATACTGAATGGAAGGATTTAAATAAACGGACGATGGACTGTCCGGACTTGTCCCATTAGTACATGAAAAAGACCCATACATACTGATAGGCTGATACGATCAGCCATCCGTACTTCCCTGAAGGACCAAGAAATGTCCATACTGGTCCATCAGGCCATGAAAAATTGGCCCATACGTACTGATAGGCAGATATGATCAGCCTTATTCATACTGAATGGAAGGATTTAACGCAACGGACCATGGACTGTCCAGACTGCTCCCATCAGTACATGAAAAATGACCCATATGTACTGATAGGCTGATAGGAACAGCCATCCGTACTGCATAGAAAGACCAAGGACTCTCTAAACTGGTCCATCAGGCCATGAAAAATCGGGCCATACGTACTGATAAGTTGATAAGATCACCCTTATCTGTAATGAATGGAAGGATTTAACTCAACGGACCATGGACTGTCCACACCGGTACCATCAAACATGAAAAATGATCCATACGTTTTGATAGGCTGATACGATCAGCCATCCGTACTGCCTGGATGGACCAAGGACTGTCCAGACAGGGCCATTCGGCCATGAAAAATCGACCAAAACGTACTGATAGGCTGATATAATCTGCCTTAACCATACTGAATGGAAGGATTTAACCCAACGGACCATGGACTGTCCGGACTTGTCCCATCAGTGTATGAAAAATGACCCATACGTACTGATAGACTGATATGATCAGCCATCCGTACTGCACGGAAGGACCAAGGACTGTCCAAACTGGTCCATCAGACAAAGAAAAATCGACCCATACGTAATGATAGGCTGATATGATCAGCCTTATCCGTACTGAATGGAAGGATTTAACTCCACGGACCATGGACTGTCCAGACTGGTCCCATCAGTACATGAAAAATGACCAATACATACTGATAGGCTGATACGATTAGCCATCTGTACTGCCTGGATGGACCAAGTACTGTCCAGACTTGTAAGACCCGATCCCGGCTTCTCGGGCCGCGGTCGATCCCTCACGTCACTCGCTCCACACACTGACCGAACCTCTCAATTTTTCAACCTTTCCTTTTATAGTTTGCCCTAAAGGTGAGGCTAACTTAGATCTTAGCTTAGACTAGCCTAGTCGTTCCCTAGCTTAGATCCTTTCAACTTATGCACAGTGTAATATTCTCTACTTAACCATTGGACTAACTCCAATCAAATCCTTGGCCGGTTGAGTCACCTCAGCTAATGGTTAGTATACTCAACTACCAGCTAGCTCCAAGGTGGATCATAAATCCAAACGAAATATAAATCCGAGGTTCCATTCCCCTAATCCATTCTATCTAGATCTAAGCAACATTGTTAGATCTTACCTTGTCCACATCCACGGAGCTTGTTAGCTCATTGTCCCTGCTGACCCCAGCTTGTTTAGCTAGCTCGTGCAGCTAGCTGAGCTGAATCACTTCACCTGAGGTTCCATCTCTTCCAGCTGATCGAGCTGGGAGGTATATTCGCCCAGATCCCTGTCCACTCGTACATCTTCCTTATACCTGTATAAACCCTTTCCCTTGGTACTTAGTCTTTCAGCCAACCATCCCCACAGACCAAGTACCTTTGGGAAGTGTTCAGCTACAAAAACGACCTCAAGCAAACATGCTCCAAAAATTAATTAAAATTCATGATAATTCATTATAAATCACTGATAAGGGATTCCCAAAAGGGTTTCCCAAAATTTGGCCTAGATCATATAGTTCTCGTCCATGATCATTCCGGCCAAGGGCCAAGGACTATGTTCCTGAACCGGCCAAGGCCTTGGTTCAGTGCCTCCATGTCTTAGGAGTATGCCCCGTTGAGTCAAGTCCTCTATTTGTCTAATAGTGCCCATCAGATCCCAAGTCAAACGACCAACCACCCCACATTACTCAGAACTGATGAGTCTTCACACCTACCTAACCGGCCATGGAACCTTGTCCCAATGGAACCGATTAATCCTGCTCTTACCACCGGTGCATCCTTTGATCAATCAGATCAGAAACCTTAATACATCATCTATGTATCAGGTCGTCTATCCTTGCCCATGATCGGAGAAGACACGGCCTTCCTTGTATAAACACACCAGCTCCATACTTGTGGTCAATGCCCACAAGTACTAGCCTTGCTCATCTCCCTTGATTGTTGTTAGTTCCAAACGAATGGGACCTTGCACTCCACATGTTTCCTTTGATACTAGGACCCTCATGTGTCTCATCAATGGGCCAGATCAATGGTTCACACCATGATCAAACCCAACATCAACCCATGATCCTCCATGGATCACTATCCAATGAACATCATCTAACTATCATTCCACATGGATGAGGTAGATCAGCAATGATTCGCCCTTTCTATCAGGGTCCTGGATCCTTACTTTATATCACCATGTATGGTCTTCAAGGTGCGTACCTTACTTGGCCTCCACAGCCCTACAAGAGATAGACATATAAACTAGAAAGTAATCATAAACATGTTACCTTATCAATGATGTTTGTAGATCTTGTGCCATCCCTTATCAAGAGCGGCCTTACTCTTCCAGAGCACACCTACATCAAGTATTATCACATACCTCCAGTATTTATAACATCCAATCAAGGGTCACACCAAAGTTCCCATCCATGGAACTCCCATGAAACCAGTTTCTGCACTGCATCCGCCTTCCAGGCTGTCTTGGCCTTTGAGAGTTGAGTCCGGCCTTCTACCTTCTCTCCTTACCACTTGCGTGTGTTCCCAGAACACATAGGAAGCCTAGGACGTGTTCATCCATGATAAAATACCATCCAAGGCTCGTGCATCACTTCCCCCTTTGTTGCCCATGAAACTGCCTTTCTACACACATCTTCCTTCAAGGCTGTCTCAGCCATTGGAATTGAATTCCAGACTTCCATATTATATACAGGATATTTGTGTGTGTTTTATGGATGTATAGTAAGCCCAGGGTGTGGCAAACAATAATCAAAACCCATCAGAGGGTTGTTCTCCACTCCCCTCTTGATTGCCCTCAAAACTGCCTCTTTGCTGCCTTCACACCACTCCCGGTCTTGGATGTTGAATCCGACCATATCTATGTTTTTCTCTGATTTTATTTGTGTTTAAGGGTATGGGAAGAAGACCTGGCTTGCCTGAAAACCCACGGCCTTCACTGAACAATCATCCTTACCAGATTCAACCAAACAAACAATTTCAGCCTTGTTATGGGCTGATCTCTCTTTCCCTTTCTCCTCTTGTCTCTCTGGACTTTTCTTTGTGTTTCTTATGAATAATGATGGAAATTTTCTTGCCAAGGGTCCCATATAAATAGAAGAAGGCGTGGGAAACTGCCTTGGCCAAGGGGACACCATTTGGTAAGCAATGGGCACCTTTGGTTCCATCGCATCCCTTCGGCCTTAATTGCCTCCCCTTTGATATGATCAGCCTTATCCGTACTGAATGGAAGGATTTAACTCAATGGACCATGGACTGTCCAGACTGGTCTCAACGGTACATGAAAAGTGACCCGAACGTACTGATAGGCTGACACGATCAGCCATTCGTACTGCCTGTATGGACCAAGGACTGTCCGGACTGGTCAATCAGGCCATGAAAAATTGACATCTACGTACTGATAGGCTGATATGATCAACCTTATCCATATTGATGGAAGGATTTAAATCAACGGACGATGGACTGTCCGGACTTGTCCCATTAGTACATGAAAAAAGGACCAAGAAATGTCCTTACTGGTCCATCAGGCCATGAAAAATTGGCCCATACGTACTGATAGGCAGATATGATCAGCCTTATTCATACTGTATGGAATGATGTAACTCAACAGACCATGGACTGTCCAGACTGCTCCCATCAGTACATGAAAAATGACCCATATGTACTGATAGGCTGATAGGATCAGCCATCCGTACTGCATAGAAGGACCAAGGACTATCTAAACTGGTCCATCAGGCCATGAAAAATCGGGCCATACATACTGATAAGCTGATATGATCACCCTTATCTGTAATGAATGGAAGGATTTAACTCAACGGACCATGGACTGTCCAGACTGGTCCCATCAAACATGAAAAATGATCCATACGTTTTGATAGGCTGATACGATCAGCCATCCGTACTGCCTGGATGGACCAAGACTGTCTAGACAGGGCTATCAGGCCATGAAAAATTGACCAATACGTAGTAATAGGCTGATATGATCAGCCTTAACCATACTGAATGGAAGGATTTAACTCAACGGACCATGGACTGTCCGAACTTGTCCCATCAGTGTACGAAAAATGACCCATACGTACTGATAGACTGATACGATCAGACATCCGTACTGCCCAGAAGGACCAAGACTGTCCAAACTGGTCCATCAGGCCATGTAAAGTCGACACATACTTATTGATAGGCGGATATGATCAGCCTTATCCTTAATGAATGGAAGGATTTAACTCAACGGACCATGGACTGTCCAGACTGGTCCCAATCAGTACTTGAAAAATGACCCATACATAGGATCAGCCATCCGTACTGCATAGAAGGACCAAGGACTGTCTAAACTGGTCCATCAGGCCAAAAAAAATCGGCCATACGTACTGATAAGCTGATATGATCACCCTTATTTGTAATGAATGGAAGGATTTAAATCAACGGACCATGGACAGTCCAGACTGGTCCAATCAAACATGAAAAATGATCCATACGTTTTGATAGGCTGATACGATCAGCCATCCGTACTGCCTGGATGGACCAAGGACTGTCCAGACAGGGCCATCCGGCCAAGAAAAATCGACCAATACGTACTGATAGGCTGATATGATCAGACTTAACCATACTGAATGGAAGGATATAACTCAACTGACCATGGACTGTCCAGACCTGTCCCATCAGTACATCAAAAATGACCCATACATACTGATAGGCTGATACGATTAGTATCCGTACTGCCTTGATGGACCAAGGACTGTCCAGACTTGTAAGACCCGATCCCGGCCTCTCGGGCCGCGGTCGGTCCTTCACGTCACTCTGTCCACACACTGACCGAACCTCTTAATTTTTCAACCTTTCCTTTTATAATTTGCCCTTAAGGTGAGGCTAACTTAGATCTTAGCTTAGACTAGCCTAGTCGTTCCCTAGCTTAGATCCTTTCAACTTATGCACAGCGGAATATTCTCTACTTAACCATTGGACTAACTCCAATCAAATACTTGGCCGGTTGAGTCACCTCAGCTAATGGTTAGTATACTCAACTACCAGCTAGCTCCAAGGTTGACAAACAAAGTCATATAAATCCCAGGTTCCATTCCCCTAATCCATTCTATCTAGATCTAAGCAATATTGTTAGATCTTACCTTGTTAGCTCATTGTCCCAGCTGACCCCAGCTGGTTTAGCTAGCTCGTGCAGCTAGCTGAGCTGAATCACTTCACCTGAGGTTCCATCTCTTCCAGTTGATCGAGCTGCGAGGTAGCTTCGCCCAGCTCCCTGTCCACTCGTACATCTTCCTTATACCTGTATAAATCCTTTCCATTGGTACTTAGTCTTTCAGCCCACCATTTCCACAGACCAAGTACCTTTGGGAAGTCTTCAGCTACAAAAACGACCTCAAGCAAACATGCTCCAAAAATTAATTAAAATTCATGATAATTCATTATAAATCACCAATACGAGATTCTTAGAAGGGTTTCCCAAAATTTGTCCTAGATCATATAGTTCTCGTCCATGATCAGTCTGGCCAAGGCCAAGGACTATGTTCCTGAACCGGCAAAGGCCTTGGTTCAGTGCCTCCATGTCTTAGGAGTATGCCCCCTGGAGTCAAGTCCTCTCATTGACTAATAATTCCCATCAGATCCCAAGTCAAACAACCAACCACCCCACATGACTCAGAACTGATGAGTCTTCACACCTACCTAACCGGCCATGGAACCTTGTCCCAATGGAACCGATTAATCTTGCTCTTACCACCGGTGCATCCTTTGATCAATCAGATCAGACACCTTAATCCATCATCCATGGATCAGGTCGTCTATCTTTTCCCATGATCGGAGAACACACGGGCTTCCTTGTATAAACACACCAGCTCCATACTTGTGGTCCATGCCCACAAGTACTAGCCTTGCTCATCTCCCTTGCTTGCTGTTGGTTCCAAACGGATGGGACCTTGCACTCCACATGTTTCCTATGATACTAGGAACCTCATGTGTCTCATCAATGGTCCGGATCAATGGTTCACAACATGATCAAACCCAACATCAACCCATAATCCTCCATGGATCATTATCCAATGAACATCATCTAACTATCATCCCACATGGATGAGGTAGATCAGCAATGATCCACCCTTTCTATCAGGGTCCTGGATCCTTACTTTATATCACCATGTATGGTCTTCAAGGGGCGTACCTTACTTGGCCTCCACAGCCCTACAAGAGATACACATATAAACTAGAAAGTAATGATAAACATGTTACCTTATCAATGATGTTTGTAGATCTTGTGCCATCCCTTATCAAGAGGGGACTTGATCTTCCAGAGCACACCTACATCAAGTCTTATCACATACCTCCAGTATTGATAATATCCAATCAAGGGTCACACCAAAGTTCCCATCCAATGAACTCCCATGAAACCAGTTCCTGCACTGCATCCGCCTTCCAGGCTGTCTTGGCCTTTGAGAGTTGAGTCCGGCCTTCTTCCTTCTCTCCTTACCATTTTCGTGTGTTCCCAGAACACATAGGAAGCCTAGGACGTGTTCATCCATGATAAAATACCATCCAAGGCTCGTGCATCACTTCCCCCTTTGTTGCCCATGAAACTGCCTTTTCTACACACATCTGCCTTCAAGGCTGTCTCAGCCATTGGAATTGAATTCCAGACTTCCATCTTATATACAGGATATTTGCGTGTGTTTTATGGATGTATAGTAAGCCCAAGGCGTGGCAAACAATAATCAAAACCCATCAGAGGGTTGTTCTCCACTCCCCTCTTGATTGCCCTCAAAACTGCCTCTTTGCTGCCTTCACACCACTTCCGGTCTTGGATGTTGAATCCGACCATCTCTATGTTTTTCTATGATTTTATTTGTGTTTTAGGGTATGGGAATAAGCCCTGGCTTTCCTGAAAACCCACGGCCTTCACTGAACAATCATCCTTACAATATTCACCCAAACAAGCAATATCAGCCTTGTTATGGGCTGATCTCTCTTTCCCTTTCTCCTCTTGTCTCTCTGGACTTTTCTCTGTGTTTCTTATGAATAATGATGGAAATTTCTTGACCAGGGTCCCATATATATACAATAAGGCGTGGGAAACTTCCTTGGCAAAGGGGACACCATTTGGTAAGCAATGGGCACCTTTGGTTCCATCGCATCCCTTCGGCCTTAACTGCCTCCCCTTGCAACCTTTCGCCTATAACTGCCCCCCTTGCCATCCCTTTTCTAGTAACTGTCCCCTGGCAGATCCACCACGTGCCTATACCCTATCCCCATCCCCTGGACAGAGCATATGGACCACCCGATCCATTGCCCCAATGACCGGACCACACGGACCATCCACCTGACCCAACCACAGCCCGGACTGGTCCAAGTGCCCAAGACTTGAACACTAAGCCCAGCTGAGTTGATCTGACCCCCAGATAACCCAGCTGTCTGAGCTAGTCCATCCAGCTCAGGGAGCTGACACACTCTACTTGAGCTCCAACTAAGCTCCGTTCAGCTAGTTGAGCCTCTTGCTTGCATCGCCTAGCTATTGTACACTGCATCCAGCTTGCTTTCTTCATATTATTCAACCCTTCTAAGTCCCTCGCTCTATTTACAGACCTAGACTAAGGTTTCCCATGATCTACTCTGATTATTCACTTCATTGAGCTTCACCCGGACCTTGTCCAGCTACCGGATTGCTCATGCAACTCTTTTGAGATTGCCTCCTCCTTGTTTTGGTTAAGTTCCAACTATCAGGATCCCTTAACCACGTTCTTGGATCATGACACACTTGCCTTTAGGTCATATGACCTGACTAATGCGTCTCCTCGCACCATAATCCATCCGGCCAATCCTATCCAGGATCGGGGATGCTACAAGACTAGTCTATCAGGCAATGTAAAGTCGACCCATACATATTGATAGACTGATACGATCAGACTTATCCGTACTGAATGGACGGACTTAACTCAACGAACCATGAACGGTCCGGACTTGTCCTATCAGTATATGAAAAATGAACCATACGTACTGATACGATCAGCCATCCGTACTGCCTGGAAGGACCAAGGACTCTCCAAACTGGTCCATCAGGCCAAGAAAAATCGACCCATACGTATTGATAAGCTGATATGATCAGCCTTATCCGTACTGAATGGAAGGATTTAACTAAATGGACCATGGACTGTCCAAACTGGTCCCATTTGTACATGAAAAGGACCCGAACGTACTGATAGTCTGATATGATCAGCCATCTGTACTGCCTGGATGGACCAAGGACTGTCCAGACTGGTCAATAAGGCCATGAAAAATTGACCCATACGTACTGATATGCTGATATGATCAGCCTAATCCATACTGAATGGAAGGACTTAACTCAACGGACCAGGATTTGTCCAGACTGGTCCCATCAGTACCTGAAAAATGACCCATATGTATTAATAGGCTGATACGATCAGCCATCCATACTGCCTGGAAGGACCAAGGACTGTCTAGACAGGTCCATTAGGCCATGAAAAATTGAATCATATGTACTGATAGGCTGATATGATCAGCCTTATTCGTACTGAACGAAAGGACATAACTCAACGGACCATCGACTGTCTGGACTAGTCGCATCAGTACATGAAAAATGACCCATACGTACTGATAGGCTGATACAATCAGGCATTCGTACTTTCCTGAAGGACCAAGAAATGTCCAGACTAGTCCATCAGGCCATGAAAAATCGTCCCATACGTCCTGATAGGCTGATATGATCAGCCTTAATCATACTAAATGGAAGGATTTGACTAAACGGACCATGGACTGTCCAGACTGCTCCCATCAGTACATGAAAAATGACCCATATGTACTGAGAGGTTGATAGGATCAGCCATCCGTACTGCATGGAAGGACCAAGGACTGTCTAAACTGGTCCATCAGGCCATGAAAAATCAGCCCATACATACTGATAGGCTGATATGATCAGCCTTATCCCTAATGAATGGAAGGATTTAACTAAACAGACCATGGACTGTTCAGACTGGTCCCATCAATACATGAAAAATGACCCATAAGTACTGATAGTCTGATACGATCAGCTATATGTACTGCCTGAAAGGACCAAGGACTGTCTAGACTGGTCCATCAGGCCATGAAAAATCGACCCATACGTACTGATTGGCTGATATTATCAGCCTTATCCATACTAAATTGAAGGATATAATTCACCGGACAATGAACTGCCCGGACTAGTCCCATCAGTACATGAAAAATGACCCATACATACTGATAGGTGGATACGATCAGCCATCCGTACTGTCTGAAAGGACCAAGGACTGTCCAGACAGGTCCATTAGGCCATGAAAAATCGAATCATACGTACTGATAGGCTGATATGATCAGCCTTATCAGTACTAAACGATAGGATTTAACTCAACGGACCATGGACTGTCCGGACTGGTCCCATCAGTACATGAAAAATGACCCATACATACTGATAGGCTGATACGATCAGCCATCTGTACTGCCTTGAAGAACCAAAGACTGTCCAGACAGATCCATGAGTCCATGAAAAATCGAATCAAATGTACTGATAGGCTGATATGATCAGCCTTATCAGTACTGATTGAAAGGATTCAACTCAACGGACCATGGACTGTCCGGACTGGTCCCATCAGTACATGAAAAATGAACCATACGTACTGATAGGCTGATACAATCAGCCATTCGTACTTCTATGAAGGACCAAGGAATGTCCAGACTGGTCCATCATGCCATGAAAAATCGACAGATACGTACTGATAGGCTGATATGATCAGCCTTATCAGTACTGAATGGAAGGATATAACTCAACGGACCATGGACTGTCCAGACTGGTCCCATCAATACATGGAAAATAACCCATACATACTGATAGGCTGATACGAACAGCCATCCGTACTGCCTGGAAGGACCAAGGACTGTCCAGACAGATCCATTAGTCCATGAAAAATCGAATCAAATGTACTGATAGGCTGATATGATCAGCCTTATCAGTACTGATTGAAAGGATTTAACTCAACGGACCATGGACTGTCCGGACTGGTCCCATCAGTACATGAAAAATGAACCATACGTACTGATAGGCTGATACAATCAGCCATCCGTACTGCCTGGAAGGACTAAGGACTGTCCATACTGGTCCATCTGGCTATGAAAAATGGACCCATACGTACTGAAAGGCTGATATAATCAGCCTTATCCGTACTGAATGGAAAGATTTAACTCAATGGACCATGGACTGTCCGGACTGGTCCCATCAGTACATGAAAACTCACCCATACGTACTGATAGTCTGATACGTCAGCCATATGTTCTGCCTGAAAGGACCAAGGACTGTCTAGATTGGTCCATCAGGCCATGAAAAATTGACCCATACGTACTGATAGGCTGATATTATCAGCCTTATCCGTACTAAATTGAAGGATATAATTGAACGGACCATGAACTGCCCGGACTAGTCCCATCAGTACATGAAAAATGACTTATACGTACTGATAGGCTGATACGATCATCAATCCGTATTGCCTGGAAGGGCCAATGAGAGTCCAGACTGGCCATCAGGCCATGAAAAATTGACCCATATGTACTGATAGGCTGAGATGATCAGCCTTATTCGTACTGAATGGTAGGATTTAACTCAACGGACCATGGACTGTCTAGACTGGTCCATCAATACATGAAAATTGACCCATACATACTGATAGGCGGATACGATCAACCATCCGTACTGTCTGGAAGGACCAAGGACTGTCCAGACAGGTCCATTAGGCCATGAAAAATCGAATCATACGTACTGATAGGCTGATATGATCAGCCTTATCAGTACTGAACGATAGGATTTAACTCAACGGACCATGGACTGTCCGGACTGGTCGCATCAGTATATGAAAAATGACCCATACGTATTGATAGGCTGATACGATCAGCCATCCGTACTGCCTGGAAGGACTAAGGACTGTCCAGACTGGTCCATCTGGCTATGAAAAATCGACCCATACATACTGATAGGCTGATATAATTAGCCTTATCCGTACTTAATGAATGGATTTAACTCAATGGACCATGGACTCTCCGGACTGGTCCCATCAGTACATGAAAACTCACCCATACGTACTGATAGGCTGAAACGATCAGCCATCCGTACTGCCTGGAAGGACCAAGGACTGTTCAGAGTGGTCCATCAGGCCATGAAAAATCGACCCATCCGTACTGATAGGCTGATATGATAACTTTATTCGTACTGAATGGAAGGATTTAACTCAACGGACTATGGACTATCCAGACTGCTCCCATCAGTACATAAAAAATGACCCATATGTGCTGATAGGCTGATAGGATCAGCCATCCGTACTGCACGGAAGGACCAAGGACTGTCTAGACTGGTCCATCAGGCCTTGGAAAATCGACCCACACGTACTGATAGGCTGATATGATCATACTTATCCGTACTGAATGGTAGGATTTAACTCAAGAGACCATGGACTGTCAAGACTGGTCCCATCAGTACATGAAAAATGACCCATACATACTGATAGTCTGATATGATCAGCCATCCGTACTGCCTGGAAGGACCAAGGACCAAGGACTGTCCAGACTTGTCCATCAGGCCATGAAAAATCGACCCATAGGTACTGATAGGCTGTTATGATCAGCCTTAACCATACTGAATGGAGGGATTTAACTCAACGGACCATGGACTGTCTGGTCTGGTCCCATCAGTACGTGGAAAGTTACCCATACGTACTGATAGGCTGATACGATCACCCATGCGTACTGCCTTGAAGGACAATGGACTGTCCAGACGGGTCCATCAGGCCATGAAAAATCGATCCATACATACTGATAGGCTGATATGATCAGCCTTATTCATACTGAATGAAAGGATTTAACTCAATGGACCATGGACTGTCCGGATTGGTCCCATCAGTACACGAAAACTCACCCATACCTACTGATAGGCTGATACAATCAGCCATCCGTACTGCCTGGATGGACCAAGGACTGTCCAGACTAGTCCATCAGGCCATGAAAAATCGACCCATACATACTGATCGGCTGATATGATCAGCCTTAACCATACTGAATGGAAGGATTTAACTCAATGTACCATGGACTATCCAAACTAGTCCCATAAGTACATGAAAAATGACACATACGTACTGATAGGCTGATACGATGAGCCATCCGTACTTGTTGGATGGACCATGGACTGTCCAGACTGGTCCATCAAGCCATGAAAAATCGATCCATACATACTAATAGTCTGATATGATCAGCCTTATTCATACTGAATGGAAGGATTTAACTCAACGGACCATGGACTGTCCAAACTAGTCCCATCAGTACATGAAAAATGACACATACGTACTGATAGGCTGATACGATCAGCCAACCGTACTGGCTGGATGGACCAAGGACTGTCCAGACTGGTCCATCAGGCTATGAAAAATCGACCCATACGTACTGGTAGGCTGATATGATCAGCCTTAACTGTACTGAATGGAAGGATTTAATTCAACGGACCATGGACTGTCCAAATTGGTCCCATCAGTACATGAAAAATGACCCATACGTACTGATAGGCTGATACGATCAACCATCCGTACTGCCTGGAAGAACCAACGACTGTAAAGACACAGTCAATTAGACCACAAAAAATTGACCCATAGGTACCGACATGCTGATATTATCAGCCTAATCCGTACTGAATGAAAGGATTTAACTCAACGGACCATGGACTGTCCGGACTGGTCCCATCAGTACATGAAAAGTGACCCACACATACTGATAGGCTGATACAATCATCCATCCGTATTGCTTGGAAGGACCAAGGACTGTCCAGACTGGTCCATCAGGCCATGAAATATCAATCCATACATACTGATAGGCTGATATGATCAGCCTTATTCATACTGAATGGAAGGATTTAACTCAACAGACCATGGACTGTCCAAACTACTCCCATCAGAACATAAAAAATGACACATACGTACTGAAAGGCTGATACGATCAGCCATCCGTACTGGCTGGGTGGACCAAGGACTGTCCAGACTGGTCCATCAGGCCATGAAAAATTGACCCACACGTACTGATAGGCTGATTTGATCAGCCTTAACTGTACTGGGTGGAAAGATTTAACTCGACGGAACATGGACTGTCCAAACTGGTCCCATCAGTACATGAAAAATGACCCATACATACTGATAGGCTGATACAATCAACCATCCTTACTAGCTGGAAGGACCAACGACTTTCAAGACACAATCAATTAGTCCACAAAAAATTGTCCCATACGTACCAAAATGCTGAGATGATCAGCGTTATCCGTACTGAATGAAAAGATTTAACTCAACAGACCATGGACTCTCCGGACTTGTTCCATCAATACATGAAAAGTGACCCATACGTACAGATAGGCTGATACGATCAGCCATCCGTACTGCCTGGAAGGACCAAGGACTGTCCAGACTGGTCCATCTGGCCATAAAAAAATGATGCATACGTACTGTTAGGCTGATATGATCAGCCTTATCCGTACTGAATGGAAGGATTTAACTCAATGGACCATGGACTATCTAGACTGGTCCCATCAGTACATGGAAAAATACTCATACGTACTGCCTGGAAGAACCACGGACTGTCCAGACTGGTCCATAAGACCATGGAAAATAGATCCACATGTACTGATAGGCTGATATGATCAGCCTTATCCGTACTGAATGAAAGGATTTAACTCAACGAACCATGGACTATCCACACTGGTCCCATCAGTACATGAAAAATGACCCATACGTACTGATAGGCTTATAGGATCAGCCATCAGTACTGCATGGAAAGACCAAGGACTGTCCAGACTGGTCCATCAGGCCATGAAAAATCGACACATACGTATTGATAGACTGATATGATCAGACTTATCGGTACTGAATGGAAGGATTTAACTCAATAGACCAAGGACTGTCATGACACGGTCCATTAGTCCACAAAGAATTAACCCATACTTACTGACAGGCATATATGATCAGCCTTATCCATACTGATTGGAAGGATTTACCTCAACGTACCATGGACTGTCCGGACTGGTCCCATCAGTACATTAAAAGTGACCCATACGTACTGATAGGCTGATACGATCAAGCATCTGTACTGCCTGGAAGGAACAAGGACTGTCCAGACTGGTCCATCAGGCCATGAAAAATTGACACATACGTACTAATAGGCTGATATGCTCAGCCTTATCCATACTGAATGGAAGGATTTAACTCAATGGGCCATGGACTGTCCAGACTGGTCCCATCAGTACATTAAAAATGACCCATACCTACTGATAGGCTGATACGATCAGCCAGCTGTAATGCCTTGAAGGACCAAGGACTGTCCAGACTTGTCCATCAGGCCATGAGAAATCGACCCATACGTACTGATAGGTTGATATGATCAGCCTTATCCGTATTGAATGGAAGGATTTGACTCAATGGACCATGGACTATCTAGACTGGTCCCATCAGTACATGGAAAAATACTCATAAGTACAGATAGGCTAATACGATCAGCCATCCGTACTGCCTGGAAGAACCACGGACTGTCCAGACTGGTCCATAAGACCATGGAAAATAGATCCACATGTACTGATAGGCTGATATGATCAGCCTTATCCGTACTGAATGAAAGGATTTAACTCAACGAACCATGGACTATCCACACTGGTCCCATCAGTACATGAAAAATGACCCATACGTACTGATAGGCTTATAGGATCAGCCATCAGTACTGCATGGAAAGACCAAGGACTGTCCAGACTGGTCCATCAGGCCATGAAAAATCGACACATACGTATTGATAGACTGATATGATCAGACTTATCTGTACTGAATGGAAGGATTTAACTCAATAGACCAAGGACTGTCATGACACGGTCCATTAGTCCACAAAGAATTAACCCATACTTACTGACAGGCATATATGATCAGCCTTATCCATACTGATTGGAAGGATTTACCTCAACGTACCATGGACTGTCCGGACTGGTCCCATCAGTACATTAAAAGTGACCCATACGTACTGATAGGCTGATACGATCAAGCATCTGTACTGCCTGGAAGGAACAAGGACTGTCCAGACTGGTCCATCAGGCCATGAAAAATTGACACATACGTACTAATATGCTGATATGCTCAGCCTTATCCATACTGAATGGAAGGATTTAACTCAATGGGCCATGGACTGTCCAGACTGGTCCCATCAGTACATTAAAAATGACCCATACCTACTGATAGGCTGATACGATCAGCCAGCTGTAATGCCTTGAAGGACCAAGGACTGTCCAGACTTGTCCATCAGGCCATGAGAAATCGACCCATACGTACTGATAGGTTGATATGATCAGCCTTATCCGTATTGAATGGAAGGATTTGACTCAATGGACCATGGACTGTCCGGACTGGTCCCATCAGTACATGAAAACTCACCCATACGTACTGATAGGCTGATACGGTCTGCCATCCGTACTGCCTGGAAGGACCAAGGACTGTATATTGGTCTATCAGGCCATGAAAAATTGACCCATACGTAATGATAGGCTGATATGATCAGACTTATCCATACTTAATGGAAGGATTTACTTCAACGGACCATGGACTGTCCGGACTGGTCCCATCAGTACATGAAAAATGACCCAATGGTACTGATAGGCTGATACGATCAGCCATATGTACTGCCTGGATGGACCAAGGACTGTCCAGACTGGTCCATCAGGCCATGAAAACTCGACTCATACGTACTGATAGGCTGATATGATCAGCCTTAACCGTGCTGAATGGAAGGATTTAACTCAACGGACAATGGACTGTCCAGACTGGTTGTACCATCCCCGATCCTGGGTAGCATCGCCCGGATGGATCATAGTGCAAGGAGACGCATCAGTGAGGTCATATGACCTAAAAACAAGCTTGCCATTGTCCAAAAACGTGGTTAAGAGAATCAGATAGTTGAATTTTAACCAAAACAAGGAAGAGGCAAGCTCAAAAGAGTTGCACGAGTAATACGGTAGCTGGATAGGGTCCGAATGAAGCTCAACCAGCTAGGTGGACCTTTGAGGTAGCTCACACAGTGTAGGTCAGCTCACTGGAGCTGGTATACTAGCTCACCCAGCTGAGGCAGCTAGCAGTCATCTGATCTCAGCTGGGAGTAGTGTTAGGGTCTTGGACAGTTGGGCTAGGTCGGGTCAAGGCTGGGTCAGCCGGTTGGGACTTGTGGTCTGGCCGTTGAGCCAATGGCTTGGATAGCCCTTAGGCTCGGTCCAGGGTCTTGGCAAAGGGTCTACACTCATCCAGGAAGTGCTGGTGGACAGTTATAGGCGAAAGGGTGAAAGGGGAGGCAGTTAAGGCCGAAGGGATGCGATGGGACCAAAAGGTGCCCATTCGCTTACAAAATGGTGTCCCCTTGGCCAAGGCAGTTGCTCACGCCTTCTTCTATATATATGGGACCCTGGGCACGAAAATTTCCATCCGTTCCTCATAGGAAACACAGATAAAAGTCCAGAGAGACAAGAGAAGAAAGGGAGAGAAAGATCGGCCATAACAAAGCCGATATTGACTGTTTGGTGAATTCGACAAGAAGGATTGGTTGTGGGAAGGTAAGGCCGACCAGTATGGATACAGGAGGCACGCCAGGGATTTCTTCTTCAGCCTGAAACACAAACAAAACCAGAGAGAAAAGGTTAGATGCTCGGATTGAATAATCCAATACCGAGAGATGCAATTGAAGGCAACATGGAGACTGTTTTGTTGGCAATCAAGGGGAAAGTTATGAACGACCCTTTGATGGGTTTTGATCATTGTTGACATCAGCCAGGGCATTTTACAGAGCCTTATATCACACGCAAATGTTCAGGGAAGAATATAGATGGCCGGATTACACTTGCAAGGGGCAGGGCAGCCTTAAGGGCAGTTATGCGCAAGAGGCAGTTTTGCAGGCAATCAAAGGGGAAGTTGTGAACGACCCTTTGATGGAGTTTGATAATGGATGATCACGTCCTAGGCTTCCTCTGTGTCTGGGGAACACACGCAAATATCCAGGAGAGAAGGGGGAAGGCCGGACTTCACTCTCAATGGCATGAACGGCCTTGAAGGTGGATGTAGTGCAGAAACTGGTTTCATGGGAGTTCCATGGATGGGAATAGAGGCACGACCTTCGAATGGATCTTATCCTTACTGTAAGTATATGATAACGATTGATAGAGGTGTGATCGAGAGAAGTATGGCCGTTCATGATAAGGGATGGCACAAGATCTACAATCATCATTAATAAGATAACATGTTTACAATTACTTTCTAGTTATATTTCCGTCTCTTGTTGTGTGCTTAAGGACAGTATGGCACACCCCTTGAAGACCATATATTGTGATATAAGGTAAGGATCAAGGACCCTGACAGAAGGGGAAGATCATTGCTGATATAACTCATCCATGTGGGATGATAGTTGAGATGACTTGGAACCTTAGCTGTGGTGAGCCAAGTGAGATTTAAGGTAAGATTGGGTTTCATGCTTGTGAACGGGGAAGTTCCAAGCTGAGCCGGCTTAGCCAAGATGCACTTTCCAAGGGAAAGATCCTGAAAAAGGTTAGTTATCTAGTTATTTGGAAGTAATAGACGGAATGGACGATGTTTGTATGGTCGACCTGGACAAGGGAAGTAACATGGACCAGAGAGTGGCTTAGATTGAAAGAAATGTGCAGCCATCCGTACCGCCTTGAAGGACCAAGGACTGCCAGACTGGTCCATCAGGCCATGAAAATTGACCCATACGTACTGACAGGCTGATATGATCAGCCTTATCCATACTAAAAGGAAGGATTTAACTCAACGGACCATGGACTGTCCGGACTGGTCCCATCAGTACATGAAAAATTACCCATACGTACTGATAGGCTGATACAATCAGCCATCCGTACTGCCTGGAACAACCAAGGACTGTCCAGACTGGTCCATCTGGCCATGAAAACTTGATCCATATGTACTGATAGGCTGATACAATCAGCCTTATCCGTACTGAATGGAATGATTGAACTCAACGGACCATGGACTATCTGGATTGGTCCCATAAGTACATGAAAAGTGACCCATACGTACTGATAGGCTGATACGATCAGCCATCCGTACTGCCTGGAAGGACCAAGGACTGTCCAGACTGGTCAGTCTGGCCATGAAAAATCGACCCATACGTACTGATAGGCTAATATGATCAACTTTATCCGTACTGAATGGAAGGATTTAACTCAACGGACCATGGACTGTCCGGACTGGTCCCATCAGTACATGAAAAATTACCCATACGTACTCTTAAGCTGATACGATCAGCCATCCATACAGCCTGGAGGGACCAAGGACTGTCCAGATTGGTCCATCTGGCTATGAAAATATGACCCATATGTACTGATAGGCTGATATGATCAGCCTTATCCGTATTGAATGGAAGGATTTAACTCAATGGACCATGGACTGTCCGGACTGGTCCCATCAGTACATGAAAAATTACCCATACATACTGATAGGCTGATATGATCAGCCATCTGTACTGCCTAGAAGGACCAAGGACTGTCAGACTGATCCATCTGGCCATGAAACATCGACTAATACGTACTGATAGGCTGATATGATAAGCCTTAACCGTACTGAATGGAAGGATTTAACTCAACATACCATGGACTGTCCGGATTGGTCCCATCAGTACATGAAAAATTACCCATACATACTTATAGGCTTATATGATCAGCCATCCGTACTGCATGGAAGGACCAAGGACTGTCCAGACTAGTCCATCTGGCCATGAAAAATCGATCCATATGTACTGATAGGCTGATATAATCATCCTTATCCTTACTGAATGGAAGGATTTAACATAACGGACCATGGACTATCTGGACTGGTCCCATCAGTACATGAAAAATGACCCATACGTACAGATAGGCTGATATGATCAGCTACCTGTACTGCCTGGAAGGACGAAGGACTGTCTAGACTCGTCCATCTGGCCATAAAAATTTGACCCATACATACTGATAGGCTGATACGATCAGCCTTATCCGTACTGAATGGAAGGATTTAACTCAACGGACCATGGACTGTCCGGACTGGTCCCACCAATACATGAAAAATTACCCATACGTACTGATAGGCTGATACGATCAGCCATCCGTACTTCCTGGAAGGACCAAGGACTGTCCAGACTGGTCCATCAGGCCATGAAATATTGACCCATACGTAATGATAAGCTGATATGATCAGCCTTATTCAAACTGAATGGAAGGATTTAACATAACGGACCATGGACTATCTGGACTGGTCCCATCAGTACATGAAAAATTACCCATACGTACTGATAGGCTGATACGATCAGCCATCCGTACTGCCTGGAAGGACCAAGGACCGTCCAGACTGGTCCATCATGCCATGAAAATTCGACCCATATGTACTGATAGGGTGATACGATCAACCTTATCCGTACTAAATGGAAGGATTTAACTCAACGGACCATGGACTACCTGGACTGGTCCCATCAGTACATGAAAAATTACCCATACGTACTGATAGGCTGATACGATCAGCCATCCGTACTGCCTGGAAGGACCAAGGACTGTCCAGGCTGGTCCATCTGGCCATGAAAAATCGATCTCTACGTACTGATAGGCTGATTTGATCAGCCTTATCCGTACTGAATTGAAGGATTTAACTCAACGGACCATGGACTATCCTGACTGGTCCCATCAGTACATGAAAAATGACCCATACGTACAAATAGGCTGATACGATCAGCCATCTGTACTGCCTGGAAGGACCTAGGGCCGTCCAGACTCGTCCATAAAGCCATGAAAAATCGACCTCTAAGTACTGATAGGCTGATATGATAAGCATTAACAGTACTGAATGGAAGGATTTTACTCAACGGACCATGGACTGTCCGGACTGCTCCGATCAGTACATGAAAAATTACCCATACGTACTTATAGGCTGATACGATCAGTCATCCGTACTGCCTAGAAGGACCAAGGACTGTCCAGACTGGTCCATCTGGCCATGAAAAATTGATCCATATGTACTGATAGACTGATATGATCATCCTTATCCATACTGAATTGAAGGATTTAACATAACGGACCATGGACTATCTGGACTGGTCCCATAAGTACATGAAAAATGACCCATACGTACTTATAGGTTGATACCATCAGCCATCCGTACTGCCTGGAAGGACCAAGGACTGTGAAGACTGGTCCACCTGGCCATGAAAAATCGATCTCTACGTACTGATACGCTGATATGATCAGCCTTATCCGTACTGATTGAAGGATTTAACTCAACGGACCATGGACTATCTGGACTGGTCCCATTTGTACATGAAAAATGACCAATACGTACAGATAGGCTGATACGATCAGCCATCCGTACTGCCTGGAAGGACCAAGGACCATCCAGACTGGTCCATCGAGCCATGAAAAATCGACCACTACGTATTGATATGCTGATATGATAAGCCTTAACCGTACTGAATGGAAGGATTTAACTCAACGGACCATGGAATGTCCGGACTGGTCCCATCAATACATGAAAAATTACCAATACGTACTTATAGGCTGATACGATCAGCCATCCGTACTGTCTGGAAGGACCAAGGACTGTCCAGACTGGTCCATCTGGCCATGAAAAATCGACCCATACGTACTGATAGGCTGATAAGATAAGCCTTATCCGTACTGAATGGAAGGATTTAACTCAACGGACCATGGACTATCTGGACTGGTCCCATCAGTACATGAAAAATGACCCATATGTACTTATAGGTTGATACCATCAGCCATCCGTACTGCCTGGAAGGACCAAGGACTGTCAAGACTGGTCTATCATGCCATGAAAAGTCGACCCATATGTATTGATAGGCTGATATGATCAACCTTATCCGTACTTAATGGAAGGATTTAACTCAACGGACCATGGACTGTCCGGACTGGTCCCATCAGTACATGAAAAATTACCCATACGTACTGATAGGCTGATACGATCAGCCATCTGTACTGCCTAGAAGGACCA
>MU107188.1:24115-52675 GCA_012274485.2 Sinapis alba | reverse complement strand
CTGTCCAGACTGGTCCATCAGGCCATGAAAAATCGACCAATACGTACTTATAGGCTGATAATATCACCCTTAACCGTACTGAATGGAAGGATTTAACTAACGGACCATAAACTGTCTGGACTGGTCCCATCAGTACATGAAAAATGACCCATACATACTGATAGGCTGATACGATTACCCATCCATACTGCCTGGAAGGACCAAGGTCTTTCCAGGCTGGTCCATCAGGCCATGAAAAACGACCAACACAGACTGATAGGCTGATATGATCAGCCTTATCTGTACTGAATGGAAGGATTTACCTCAACGGACCATGGACTGTCCAGACTGGTCCCATCAGTACATGAAAAATAATTCATACGTACTGATAGGCTGATACGATCAGCCATCCGTACTGCCTAGAAGGAGCAAAGACTGTCCAGTCTGGTCAAATAGGCAATGAAAAATTGACCCACACATACCGATAGGCTGATATGATCAGCCTTATCCGTAGTGAATGAAAGTATTTAACTCAATGGACCAAGGACTGTCCAGACTGGTCCCATCAGTAAATGGAAAATGACCCGTACGTAGTGATAAGCTTATACGATCATCAATCCGTACTTCTTGGAAGGACCAAGGACTGTCCAGACTGGTGCATCAGGCCATGAAAATCGATCCACATGTACTGATAGGCTTATATGATCAGCCTTAACAATATTGAATGGAAGGATTTAACTCAATGGACTATGGACTGTCCAGACTGGACCCATCAGTACATGAAAAATGACCCTTACAAACTGATAGGCTGATACGATCAGCCATCCGTACTGCCTGGATCGACCCAGGACTGTCCAGACTGGTCCATCAGGCCATGAAAAATTGACCCAAAGGTACTGATAAGCTGATATGATCATCATTAACCGTACTGAATGGAAGGATTTAACTCAACGGATCATGGACTCTCCGGACTGGTCCCAACAGTACATAAAAAATGACCCATACGTACTGATAGGCTGATACGATCAGCCATCCGAACTACCTGGAAGGACCATGGACTATCCAGACTGATCCATAAGGCCATGAAAAATTGACCCATACGTAGTGATAGGCTGATATGATCAGCTTTTTCCATACTGAATGGAAGGATTTAGCTCAACGGACCATGGACTGTCCGGACTGGTCCGATCAGTACATGAAAAATGACCCATACGTACTGATAGGCTAATACGATCAGCCATCCATACTGCCTGGAAAAACCAAGGACTGTCCAGACTGGTCCATCAGGCCATGAAAAATCGACCCACACGTACTGATATATTGATATGATCAGACTTATCCGTACTGAATGGAAGGATTTAACTCAACGGACCAAGGACTGTCCAGACTGGTCCCATTAGTAGATGAAAAATGACCGATACGTACTGATAGGCTGATATGATCAGCCTTCCGTACTTCGTGGAAGGACCAATGACTGTCCAGACTGGTCTATAAGGCAATGAAAAATTGACCCACACGTACCGATAGGCTGATATGATCAGCCTTATCCGTACTGAATGAAAGGATTTAACTCAGTGGACCATGGACTGTCCAGACTGGTCGCATCAATACATGAAAAATGACCCATACGTACTGATAGGCTGATAAGATAAGTGATCCATACTGCCTGGAAGGACCAAGGACTGTCCAGACTGGTCTGTCAGGCCATGAAAAATCGACCGATACGTACTTATGGGCTGATAATATCAGCCTTAACCGTACTGAATGGAAGGATTTAACTAACGGACCATGGACTGTTTGGACTTGTCCCATCAGTACATGAAAAATGACCTATACATACTGATAGGCTGATACGATTACCCATCCATACTGCCTGGAAGAACCAAGGACTTTCAAGACTGGTCCATCAGGCCATGAAAAATCGACCAACACAGACTGATAGGCTGATATGATCAGCCTTATCCGTACTGAATGGAAGGATTTACCTCAAGGGACCATGGACTGTCCAGACTTGTCCCATCAGTACATGAAAAATAATTCATACGTACTGATAGGCTGATACGATCAGCCATCCGTACTGCCTGGAAGGAGCAAAGACTGTCCAGTCTGATCAAATAGGCAATGAAAAATTGACCCACACATACCGATAGGCTGATATGATCAGCCTTATCCGTAGTGAGTGAAAGTAATTAACTCAAAGGACCAAGGACTGTCCAGACTCGTCCCATCAGTAAATGAGAAATGACCCGTACGTAGTGATAAGCTTATACGATCATCAATCCGTACTTCTTGGAAGGACCAAGGACTGTCCAGACTGGTGCATCAGGCCATGAAAATCGATCCACATGTACAGATAGGCTTATATGATCAGCCTTAACTCAACGGACTATGGACTGTCCAGACTGGACCCATCAGTACATGAAAGGCTGATACGATCAGCCATCCGTACTGCCTGGATAGACCAAGGACTGTCCAGACTGGTCCATAAGGCCATGAAAAATTGACCCATAGGTACTGATAAGCTGATATGATCAGCCTTAACCGTTCTGAATGGAAGGATTTAATTCAACGGACCATGGACTTTACGGACTGGTCCCAACAATACATAAAAAATGACCCATACGTACTGATAGGCTTATACGATCAGCCATCCGTACTGCCTGGAAGGACCATGGACTGTCCAGGCTGATCCATAATGCCATGAAAAATTGACCCATACGTAGTGATAGGCTGATATGATCAGCCTTTTCCATACTGAATGGAAGGATTTAACTCAACGGACCATGGACTGTCCGGACTGGTCCGATCAGTACATGAAAAATGACCCATACGTACTGATAGGCTGATACGATCAGCCATCCGTACTGCCTAGAAGGACCAAGGACTGTCCAGACTGGTCCATCAGACCATGAAAAATCGACCCACACATACTGATAGATTGATATGATCAGACTTATACCTACTGAATGAAAGGATTTAACTCAACGGACCAAGGACTGTCCAGACTGGTCCCATCAGTACATGAAAAATGACCCATACGTACTGATAGGCTGATACGATCAACCATCCGTACTGCCTGGAAGGACCAAGGACTGTCCAGACTGGTCTATCAGGCAATGAAAAAGTGACCCACACGTACCGATATGACGATATGATAAGCCTTATCAGTTCTGAATGAAAGGATTTAACTCAGTGGACCATGGACTGTCCAGACTGGTCCCATCAATACATGAAAAATAACCCATATGTACTGATAAGCTGATAAGATAAGTCATCCATACTGCCTGGCAGGACCAAGGACTGTCCAGACTGGTCCATCAGGCCATGAAAAAACGAGCGATACATACTTATAGGCTGATATGATCAGCCTTAACCGTACTGAATGGAAGGATTTAACTAACGGACCATGGACTGTCTGGACTGGTCCCATCAGTACATGAAAAAAGACCCATACATACTGATAGGCTGATACGATTACCCATCCATACTGCCTGGAAGGACCAAGGACTTTCCAGACTGGTCCATCAGGCCATGAAAAATCGACCAACACAGAATGATAGGCTTATATGATCAGCCTTATCCGTACTGAATGGAAGGGTTTACCTCAACGGACCATGGACTGTCCAGACTGGTCCCATCAGTACATGAAAAATGATTCATACGTAATGATAGGCTGATACGATCAGCCATCCGTACAGCCTGGAAGGGGCAAAGACTGTCCAGACTGGTATATCAGGCAATGAAAAATTGACCCACACGTACCGATAGGCTTATATGATCAGCCTTATCCGTACTGAATGAAAGGATTTAACTCAACGGACCAAGGACTGTCCAGACTGGTCCCATCAGTACATGAAAAATGACCAATACGTAGTGATAAGCTTATATGACCAGCAATCCGTACTTCTTGGAAGAACCAAGGACTGTCCAAACTGGTGCATCAGGCCATGAAATATCGATCCACACGTACTGATAGGCTTATATGATCAGCCTTAACAGTAATGAATGGAAGGATTTAACTCAACGTACTATGGACTGTCCAGAATGGACCCATCAGTACATGAAAAATGACCCATACAAACTGATAGGCTGATACGATCAGCCATCCGTACTGCCTGGATCGACCAAGGACTGTCCAGACTGGTCCATCAGGCCATGAAAAATTGACCCATAGGTACTGATAAGCTGATATGATCAGCCTTAACCGTACTGAATGGAAGGATTTAACTCAACGGACCATTGACTGTCCAGACTGGTCCTATCTATACATGAAAAATGACTCATACGTACTGATAGGCTAATACGATCAGCCATCCATACTGCCTGGAAGAACCAAGGACTGTCCAGACTGGTCCATCAGACCATGAAAAATCGACCCACAAGTACTGATATATTGATATGATCAGACTTATCCGTACTGAATGGAAAGATTTAACTCAACGAACCAAGGATTGTCAAGACTGGTCCCATCAGTAGATGAAATATGACCCATACGTACTAATAGGCTGATATGATCAGCCTTCCGTACTGCCTGGAAGGACCAATGACTGTCCAGACTGGTCTATCAGGCAATGAAAAATTCACCCAAACGTACCGATAGACTGATCTGATCAGCCTTATCCGTACTGAATGAAATTATTCAACTCAGTGGACCATGGACTGTCCAGACTGGTCGCATCAATACATGAAAAATGACCCATACGTACTGATAGGCTGATAAGATAAGTCATCCATACTCTCTGGAAGGACCAAGGACTCTCCAGACTGGTCCATCAGGCCATGAAAAATCGACCAATACGTACTTATAGGCTGATAATATTACCCCTAACCGTACTGAATGGAAGAATTTAACTAACGGACCATGGACTGTCTGGACTGGTCCCATCAGTACATGAAAAATGACCCATACATACTGATAGGCTGATACGATTACCCATCCATACTGCCTGGAAGGACCAAGGTCTTTCCAGGCTGGTCCATTAGGCCATGAAAAATCGAATAACACAGACTGATAGACTGATATGATCAGCCTTATCCGTACTGAATGGAAGGATTTACCTCAACGGACCATGGACTGTCCAGACTGGTCCCATAAGTACATGAAAAATAATTCATACGTACTGATAGGCGGATACGATCAGCCATCCGTACTGCCTGGAAAGAGCAAAGACTGTCCAGTCTGGTCAATTAGGCAATGAAAAATTGACCCACACATACCGATAGGCTGATATGATCAGCCTTATCCGTAGTGAATGAAAGGATTTAACTCAACGGACCAAGGACTGTCCAGACTTGTCCCATCAGTAAATGAAAAATGACCCGTACATAGTGATAAGCTTATACGATCAGCAATCCGTACTTCTTGGAAGGACCAAGGACTGTCCAGACTGGTGCATCAGGCCATGAAAAATCGATCTACACGTACTGATAGGCTTATATGATCAGCCTTAACAATATTGAATGGAAGGATTTAACTCAACGGACTATGGACTGTCCAGACTAGACCAATCAGTACATGAAAAATGACCCATACAAACTGATAGGCTGATACGATCAGCCATCCGTACTGCCTGGATAGACCAAGGACTGTCCAGACTGGTCCATCAGGCCATGAAAAATTGACCCATAGGTACTGATAAGCTGATATGAGCAGCCTTAACCGTACTGAATGGAAGGATTTAATTCAACGGACCATGGACTTTCCGGACTGGTCCCAACAGTACATAAAAAATGACCCATACGTACTGATAGGCTAATACGATCAGCCATCCGTACTGCCTGGAAGGACCATGGACTGTCCAGACTGATCCATAAGGTCATGAAAAATCGACCCATACGTAGTGATAGGCTGATATGATCAGCCTTTTCCATACTGAATGGAAGGATTTAGCTCAACGGACCATGGACTGTCCGGACTGGTGTTATCAGTACATGAAAAATGACCCATATGTAGTGATAAGCTTATATGACAAGCAATCCGTACTTCTTGGAAGGACCAAGGACTGTCCAGACTGGTGCATCATGCCATGAAAAATCGATCCACACGTACTGATAGGCTTATATGATCAGCCTTAACAGTAATGAATGGAAGAATTTAACTCAACGTACTATGGACTGTCCAGACTAGTCCCATCAGTACATAAAAAATGACCCATATGTACTGATATGCTGATACCTTCAGCCATCCATACTGCCTGGAAAGACCAAGAACTCTCCAGACTGGTTCATCAGGCCATGAAAAATCGACCCACACATACTGATAGACTGATATGATCAGACTTATATGTACTTAATGGAAGGATTTAACTCAACGGACCAAGGACTGTCCAGACTGGTCCCATCAGTACATGAAAAATGACCCATACATACTGATAGGCTGATACGATCAGCCATCCCAATTGCCTGGAAGGACCAAGGGCTGTCCAGACTGGTCTATCAGGCAATGAAAAATTGACCCACACGTACCGATAGGCTGATATGATGAGACTTATCCGTATTGAATGAAAGGATTTAACTGAGTGGACCATGGACTGTTCAGACTGGTCCCATCAATACATGAAAAATGACCCATACGTACTGATAGGCTGAGAAGATAAGTCATCCATACTTCCTGGAAGGACCAAGGACTGTCCATACTGGTCCATCAGGCCATGAAAAAACGAGCGATACATACTTATAGGCTGATATGATCAGCCTTAACCATACTGAATGGAAGGATTAAACTAACGGACCATGGACTGTCTGGACTGGTCCCATCAGTACATGAAAAAAGACCCATACATACTGATAGGCTGATACGATTACCCATCCATATTGCCTGGAAGGACCAAGGACTTTCCAGACTGGTCCATCAGGCCATGAAAAATCGACCAACACAGAATGATAGGCTGATATGATCAGCCTTATCCGTACTGAATGGAAGGATTTACCTCAACGGACCATGGACTGTCAAGGCTGGTCCCATCAGTACATGAAAAATGATTCATACGTACTGATAGGCTGATACGATCAGCCATCCGTACTGCCTGGAAGGGGCAAAGACTGTCCAGACTGGTCTATCAGGCAATGAAAAATTGACCCACGTGTACCGATAAGCTGATATGATCAGCCTTATACGTAATGAATGAAAGGATTTAACTCAACGGACCAAGGACTGTCAAGACTGGTCCCATCAGTACATGAAAAATGACCCATACGTAGTGATAAGCTTATATGACCAGCAATCCGTACTTCTTGGAAGGACCAAGGACTGTCCAACCTGGTGCATCAGGCCATGAAAAATCGATCCACACGTACTGATAGGCTTATATTATCAGCCTTAACAGTAATGAATGGAAGGATTTAACTCAACGTACTATGGACTGTCCAGACTGGACCCATCAGTACATGAAAAATGACCCATACAAACTGATAGGCTGATACGATCAGCCATCCGTACTGCCTGGATCGACCAAGGACTGTCCAGACTGGTCCATCAGGCCATGAAAAATTGACCCATAGGTATTGATAAGCTGATATGATCAGCCTTAACCATACTGAATGGAAGGATTTAACTCAACGGACCATGGACTTTCCAGACTGGTCCCAACAGTACATAAAAAACGACCCATACGTACTGATAGGCTGATACGATCAGCCATCCGTATTGCCTGAAAGGACCATGGACTGTCCAGACTGATCCATAATGCCATGAAAAATCGACCCATACGTAGTGATAGGCTGATATGATCAGCCTTTTTCATACTGAATGGAAGGATTTAGCTCAACGGACCATGGACTGTCCGGACTGGTCCGATCAGTACATGAAAAATTAAGTCATCCATACTGCCTGGAAGGACCAAGGACTGTCCAGACTGGTCCATCAGGCCATGAATAAACGACCCATACATAATGATAGACTGATATGAACAGCCTTATCCGTACTGAATGGAAGGAAATAGCTCAGCGGACCATCGACTGTCCAGACTTGTCCCATCAGTACATGAAAAATGACCCATACGTAGTGATAAGCTTATATGACAAGCAATCCGTACTTCTTGGAAGGACCAAGGACTTTCCAGACTGGTGCATCATGCCATGAAAAATCGATCCACACGTACTGATAGGCTTATATGATCAGCCTTAACAGTAATGAATGGAAGAATTTAACTCAACGTACTATGGACTGTCCAGACTAGTCCCATCAGTACATAAAAATGACCCATATGTACTGATATGCTGACACCTTCAGCCATCCATACTGCCTGGAAAGACCAAGAACTCTCCAGACTGGTTCATCAGGCCAAGAAAAATAGACCCACACATACTGATAGACTGATATGATCAGACTTATCTGTACTTAATGGAAGGATTTAACTCAACGGACCAAGGACTGTCCAGACTGGTCCCATCAGTACATGAAAAATGACCCATACGTACTGATAGGCTGATATGATCAGCCTTCTGTACTGCCTGGAAGGACCAAGGTCTGTCCAAACTGGTCTATCAGGCAATGAAAAATTGACCCACACGTACCGAAAGGCTGATATGGTCAGCCTTATCCGTACTGAATGTAAGGATTAACTCAGTGGACCATGGACAGTCCAGACTGGTCCGATCAGTACATGAAAAATGACCCATACGTACTGATAGGCTGATACGATCAGCCATCCGTACTGCCTGGAAGGACCAAGGACTGTCCAAACTGGTCCATCAGACCATGAATAAACGACCCATACGTACTGATAGGCTGATCTGAACAGCGTCATCCGTACTGAATGGAAGGAAATAGCTTAACGGACCATGGACTGTCCGGACTGGTCCCATCAGTACATGAAAAATGACCCACATGTATTGATAGGCTGATACGATCAGCCATCCGCCCTGCCTAGAAGGACCAAGAACTGTCAAGACTAGTCCATCAGGCCATGAAAAATCGACCCACACGTACTGATAGGCTGAAATGATCAGCCTTATCCGTACTGAATGAAAGGATTTAACTCAACGGACCATCGACTGTCTAGACTGGTCCCATCTATACATGAAAAATGACCCATACGTACTGATAGGCTAATACGATCAGCCATCCATACTGCCTGGATCGACCAAGGACTGTCCAGACTGGTCCATCAGGCCATGAAAAAATGATCCATACGTACTGATAAGCTGATATGATCAGCATTAACCGTACTGAATTGAAGGATTTAACTCAATGTACCATGGACTTTCCGGACTGGTCCCATAAGTACATGAAAAATGACCCATATGTACTGATAGGCTGATACGATCAGCCATCCGTACTGCCTGGAAGGACCATGGACTGTCCAGACTGGTCCAAAAGGCCCTGAAAAAACGACCCATACGTCCTGATAGGCTGGTCTGAACAGGGTCATCCGTACTGAATGGAAGGAAATAGCTTAACCGACCATGGACTGTCCGGACTGGTCCAATCGGTACATGAAAAATGACCCAAACGTACTGATAGGCTGATACGATCAGCCATCCGTACTGCCTGGAAGGACCAAGAACTGTCAAGACTAGTCCATCAGGCCATGAAAAATCGACCCACAAGTACTGATAGGTTGAAATGATCAGCCTTATCCATACTGAATGAAAGGATTTAACTCAATGGACCATCAACTGTCTAGACTGGTCCCATCTATACAAGAAAAATGACCCATACGTACTGATAGGCTAATACGATCAGCCATCCATACTGCCTGGATCGACCAAGGACTGTCCAGACTGGTCCATCAGGCCATGAAAAATCGACCCATAGGTACTGATAAGCTGATATGATCAGCCTTAACCGTACTTAATAGAAGGATTTAACTCAACGGACCATGGACTTTTCGGACTGGTCCAATCAGTACATGAAAAATGACCCATACGTACTGATAGGCTGATACGATCAACCATCCATACTGCCTGGAAGGACCATTGACTGTCCAGACTGATCCATAAGGCCATGAAAAATCGACCCATACGTAGGGATAAGCTGATATGATCAGCCTTTTCCGTACTGAATGGAACGATTTAGCTCAACGGACCATGGACTGTCGGGACTGGTCCGATCAGTACAAGAAAAATGACCCATACGTACTGATAGGCTGATACGATCAGCCATCCGTACTGCCTGGAAGGACCAAGGACTGTCCAAACTGGTCCATCAGACCATGAATAAACGACCCATACGTACTGATAGGCTGGTCTGAACAGCGTCATCCGTACTGAATGGAAGGAAATAGCTTAACGGACCATGGTCTGTCCGGACTGGTCCCATAATTACATGAAAAATGACCCACAGGTACTGATAGGCTGATACGATCAGCCATCCGTACTGCCTGGAAGGACCAAGAACTGTCAAGACTAGTCCATCAGGCTATGAAAAATCGACCCACACGTATTGATAGGCTGAAATGATCAGCCTTATCCGTACTGAATGGAAGGATTTAACTCAACGGACCATCAATTGTATAGACTGGTCCCATCTATACATGAAAAATGACCCATGCGTACTGATAGGCTAATACGATCAGCCATCCATACTGCCTGGATCGACCAAGGACTGTCCAGACTGGTCTATCAGGCCATGAAAAATCGACCCATAGGTACTGATATGCTGATATGATCAGCCTTAACCGTACTGAATGGAAGGATTTAACTCAACGGACCATGGACTGTCTGGACTGGTCCCATCAGTACATGGAAAATGACCCATAGGTACTGATAGGCTGAAACGATTACCCATCCGTACTGCCTGGAAGGACGAAGGACCAAGGACTTTCCAGACTGGTCCATCAGGCAATGAAAAATCGACCAACACAGACAGATAAGCTGATTTGATAATCCTTTTCTGTACTGAATGGAAGGATTTAGCTCAACGGACCATGGAATTTTCGGACTGGTCCGATCATTACATGAAAAGTGATCCATACGTACTGATAAGCTGATATGATCAGCCTTATCCGTACTGAATGGAAGGATTTAACTCAACGGACCATCGACTGTCCAGACTGGTCCCATCTATACATGAAAAATGACACATACGTACTGACAGGCTAATACGATCAGCCATCCATACTGCCTGGAAGAACCAAGGACTGTCCAGACTGGTCCATCAGGCCATGAAAAATCGACCGACACGTACTGATATATTGATATGATCAGACTTATCCATACTGAATCGAAGGATTTAACTCAACGGACCAAGGACTGTCAATACTGGTCCCATCAGTACATGAAAAATGACCCATACGTACTGATAGGCTGATATGATCAGCCTTTTGTACTGCCTGGAAGGACCAAGGACTGTCCAAACTGGTCTATCAGGCAATGAAAAATTGACCCACATGTACCGAAAGGCTGATCTGATCAGCCTTATCCGTACTGAATGTAAGGATTTAACTCAGTGGACCATGGACAGTCCAGACTGGTCCCATCAATACATATAAAATGATCCATACGTATTGATAGGCTGATAAGATAAGTCATCCATACTGCCTGGAAGGATCAAGGATTGTCCAGACTTGTCCATCAGGCCATAAAAAATCGACCCATACATACTTATAGGCTGATATGATCACCTTAACCGTACTGAATGGAAGGATTTAACTCAACGGACCATGGACTGTCTGGACTGGTCCCATCAGTACATGAAAAACGACCCATACATACTGATAGGCTGATACGATTACCCATCCATACTGCCTGGAAGGACCAAGGACTTTCCAGACTGGTCCATCAGGCCATGAAAAATCGACCAACACAGACTAATAGGCTGATGTGATCAGCCTTATCCATACTGAATGGAAGGATTTACCTCAACGGACCGTGGACTGTCCAGACTACTCCCATCAGTACATGAAAAATGATCCATACGTACTGATAGGGTGATACGATCAGCCATCCGTACTGCCTGGAAGGACCAAGGACTGTCCAGACTGGTCTATTAGGCAGAAAAATTGACCCACACGTACTGATAGGCTGATATGATCAGCCTTATCCGTACTGAATGAAAGGATTTAACTCAACGTACCAAGGACTGTCCCGACTGGTCCCATCAGTACATGAAAAATGACCCATACATAGTGATAAGCTTATATGATCAGCAATCAGTACTTCTTGGAAGGACCAAAGACTGTCCAGACTGGTGCATCATGCCATGAAAAATCGATCCACACGTACTGATAGGCTTATATGATCATCCTTAACAGTTTTGAATGGAAGGATTTAACTCCACGGACTACGGACTGTCCAGACTAGTCCCATCAGTACATGAAAAATGACCCATATATACTGATAGGCTGATACCTTCAGCCATCTATACTGCCTGGAAAGACCAAGGACTCTCCAGACTGGTCCATCAGACCATGAAAAATCGACCCACCCGTACTGATAGGATGATAGGATCAGCTTTATCCGTACTAAATGGAAGGATTTAACTCAATGGACCATGGACGGTCTGGACTGGTCCTGTCAGTACATTAAAAATGACCCATACGTACGTACTGATAAGATGATACAATCAACCATCCGTACTGCCTGGAAGGACCAAGGACTGTCTAGACTGGTCCATCAAGCCATGAAAAATTGATCATTCATACTAATAGACTGATATGGTCAGCCTTATCAGTACTGAACGGAAGGATTAAACTCAACAGACCATGGACTGTCCGGACTGGTCCCATCAGTACATGAAAAATGACCCATACAAACTGATAGGCTGGTACGATCAGCCATCCGTACTGCCTGGATCAACCAAGGACTGTCCAAACTGGTCCATCAGGCCATGAAAAATCGACCCATACGTACTGATAAGCAGATATCATCAGCTTTAACAGTACTGGATGGAAGGATTTAACTCAACGGACCATGGACTTTCCATACTGGTCCCATAAGTACATGAAAAATGACCCATATGTACTGATAGGCTGATACGATTAGCCATCTGTACTCCCTGGAAGGACCATGGACTGTCTGGACTGGTCTATTAGGCAAAGAAAAATCGACCCATACGTACTTATAGACTGATATGATCAGCCTTAACCGTACTGAATGGAAGGATTTAACTCAACGGACCATAGACTGTCTGGACTGGTCCCATTAGTACATGAAAAATGACTCATACATACTGATAGGTTGATACGATTACCCATCCATACTGCCTGGAAGGACCAAGGACTTTCCAAACTGGTCCATCAGGCCATGAAAAATCGACCAAAAAGACTGATAGGCTGATATGATCAGCCTTAACAGTATTGAATGGAATGATTTAACTCAACGGACTATGGACTGTCCAGACTGGTCCCATCAGTACATGAAAAATTTACCCATACAAACTGATAGGCTGATACGATCAGCCATTCGTACTGCCTGGGTCGAGCAAGGACTGTCCAGACTGGTCCATCAGGCCATGAAAAATCGACCCATAGGTACTGATAAGCTGATATGATCAGCCTTAACCGTACTGGATGGAAGGATTTAACTCAAGGACCATGGACTTTCTGGACTGGTCCAATCAGTACATGAAAATGACCCATTCGTACTGATAGGCTGATACAATCAGCCATCCGTACTGCCTGGAAGGACCATTGACATCCAGACTGATCCATAAGGCCATGAAAAATAGACCCATACGTAGGGATAAGCTGATATGATCAGCCTTTTCCGTACTGAATGGAACGATTTAGCTCAACGGACCATGGACTGTCCGGACTGGTCCGATCAGTACATGAAAAATGACCCATACGTACTGATAGGCTGATACGATCAGCCATCCGTACTGCCTGGAAGGACCAAGGACTGTCCAAACTGGTTCATCAGACCATGAATAAACGACCCATACGTACTGATAGGCTGATCTGAACAGCGTCATCCGTACTGAATGGAAGGAAATAGCTCAACGGACCATGGACTGTCCGGACTGGTCCCATCAGTACATGAAAAATGACCCACAGGTACTGATAGGCTGATACAATCAGCCATCCGTCCTACCTGGAAGGACCAAGAACTGTCAAGACTAGTCCATCAGGCCATGAAAAATTGACCCACACGTACTGATTGGCTGAAATGATCAGCCTTATCCGTACTGAATGAAAGGATTTAACTCAACGGACCATCGACTGTCTAGACTGGTCCCATCTATACATGAAAAATGACCCATACATACTGATAGGCTAATACGATCAGCCATCCATACTGCCTGGATCGACCAAGGACTGTCCAGACTGGTCCATCAGGCCATGAAAAATGATCCATACGTACTGATAAGCTGATATGAGAAGCATTAACAATATTGAATGGAAGGATTTAACTCAACGGACTATGGACTGTCCAGACTGGACCAATCTGTACATGAAAAATGACCCATACAAACTGATAGGCTGATGCGATCAGCCATCCGTACTGCCTGGATAGACCAAGGACTATCCAGACTGGTCCATCAGGCCATCAAAAATTATTCATACGTACTGATAAGCTGATATGATCAGCATTAACCATACTGAATTGAAGGATTTAACTCAACGGACCATGGACTTTCCGGACTGGTCCCATAAGTACATAAAAATTGACCCATATGTACTGATAGGCTGATACGATCAGCCATCCGTACTTCCTGGAAGGACCATGGACTGTCCATACTGGTCCATAAGGCCCTGAAAAATCGACCCATACATACTGATAGGCTGATATGATCAGCCTTTTCCTTACTGAATGGAAGTATTTCGCTCAACGGACCATGGACTGTCTGGACTGGTCCAATCAGTACATGAAAAATGACCCATACGTATTGATAGGCTGATACGATCAGCCATCCGTACTGCCTGGAAGGACCAAGGACTGTCAAGACTGGTCTATTAGGCAATGAAAAATCGACCCATACGTACTTATAGGCTGATATGATCATCCTTAACAGTACAGAATGGAAGGATTTAACTCAACGGACCATGACAGTTTGGACTGGTCCCATCAGTACATGAAAAATGACCCATACATATTGATAGGCTGATACGATTACCCATCCATACTGCCTGGAAGGACCAAGGACTTTCCAAACGGGTCCATCAGGCCATGAAAAATCGACCAACACAGACTGATAGGCTGATATGATCAGCCTTAATAGTATTGAATGGAATGATTTAACTCAACGGACTATGGACTGTCCAGACTGGTCCCATCAGTAAATGAAAAATGACCCATACAAACTGATAGGCTGATACGATCAGCCGTCCATACTGCCTGGGTCGACCAAGGACTGTCCAGACTGGTCCATCAGGCCATGAAAAATCGACCCATAGGTACTGATAAGCGGATATGATCAGCCTAAACTGTACTAGATGGAAGGATTTAACTCAACGAACCATGAACTTTCTGGACTGGTCCAATCAGTACATGAAAAATGACCCATACGTACTGATAGGCTGATACGATCAGCCATCCGTACTGCCTGGAAATACCATTGAATGTCCAGACTGATCCATAAGGCCATGAAAAATCGACCCATAAGTAGGGATAAGCTGATATGATCAGCCTTTTCCGTACTGAATGGAACGATTTAGCTCAACGGACCATGGACTGTCTGGACTGGTCCGATCAGTACATGAAAAATGACCCATACGTACTGATAGGCTGATACGATCAGCCATCCGTACTGCCTGGAAGGACCAAGGACTGTCCAAACTGGTCCTTCAGACCATGAATAAACGACCCATACGTACTGATCGGCTGATATGAACAGCGTCATCCGTACTAAATGGAAGGAAATGGCTCAAAGTACGATGGACTGTCCGGACTGGTCCCATCAGTACATGAAAAATGACCCACAGGTACTGATAGGCTAATACGATCAGCCATCCGTTCTACTTGGAAGGACCAAGGGCTGTCCAGACTGGTCCATCTGACCATGAATAAACGACCAATACGTACTGATAGGCTGATATGAACCCCTTTTCCGTACTGAATGGAAGGAAATAGCTCAACGGACCATGGTCTGTCCGGACTGGTCCTATCAGTACATGAAAAATGACTCACAGGTACTGATAGGCTGATACGATCAGCCATCCGTACTACCAAGAAGGACTAAAAACTGTCCAGACTAGTCTATCAGGCCATGAAAAATCGACCAACACGTACTGATAGACTGATATGATCAGCCTAATCCGTACTAAATGGAAGGATTTAACTCAACGGACCATCGACATTCCAGACTGGTCCCATCTATACATGAAAAATGACCCATATGTACTGATAGGCTAATACTATCAGCCATCCATACTGCCTGGAAGACACAAGGACTGTCAAGACTGGTCCATCAGGCCATGAAAAATCGACCCACATGTACTGATATATTGTTATGATCAGACTTATCCGTACTGAATGGAAGGATTTAACTCAACGGACCAAGGACTGTCCAGACTGGTCCCATCAGTACATGAAAATGACCCATACGTACTGATAGGCTGATAAGATAAGCCATCCGTACTGCCTGGAAGGACCAAGGACTGTCCAAATTGGTCCATCAGACCATGAATAAACGACCCATACGTACTGATAAGCTGATCTGAACAGCGTCATCCATACTAAATGGAAGGAAATAGTTCAACGTACCATGGACTGTCCGGACTGGTCCCATCAGTACATGAAAAATGACCCACAGGTACTGATAGGTTGATACGATCAGCCATCCGTACTGCTTGGAAGGACCAAGGACTGTCCAGACTGGTCCATCAGACCATGAATAAACGACCCATACGTACTTATAGGCTGATATGAACGCCTTTTCCATATTGAATGGAAGGAAATAGCTCAACAAACCATGGACTGTCCGGACTGGTCTCATCAGTACATGAAAAATGACCCACAGGTACTGATAGGCTGATACGATCAGCCATCCGTACTACCTGGAAGGACTAAGAACTGTCCAGACTAGTCCATCAGGCCATGAAAAATCGACCAAAACGTACTAATAGGCTGATATGATCAGCCTTATCCATACTGAATGGAAGGATTTAACTCAACGGACCATCGACAGTCCAGACTGGTCCCATTTATACATGAAAAATGACCCATACGTAGTGATAGGCTAATACGATCAGCCATCCATACTGCCTGGATGAACCAAGGACTGTTCAGACTGGTCCATCAGGCCATGAAAAATCGACCCACATGTACTGATATATTGATATGATCAGACTTATCTGTACTTAATGGAAGGATTTACTTCAACAGACCAAGGACTGTCCAGACTCGTCCATAAGGCCATGAAAAATCGACCCATACGTACTTATAGGCTGATATGATCAGCCTTAACCGTACTGAATGGAAGGATTTAACTCAATGGACCATGGACTGTCTGGACTGGTCCCATCAGTACATGAAAAATGACCCATACATACTGATAGGCTGATACGATTACCCATCCATACTGCCTGGAAGGACCAAGGACTGTCCAGACTGGTCCATCAGACCATTAATAAACGACCCATACGTACTGATAGGCTGATATGAACGCTTTTTCCGTGCTGAATGGAAGGAAATAGCTCAAAGGACCATGGACTGTCTGGACTGGCCCCATCAGTACATGAAAAATGTCCCACAGGTACTGATAGGGTGATACGATCAGCCATCCATATTGCCTGGAAGGACTAAGAACTGTCCAGACTAGCCCATCAGGCCATGAAAACTCGACCCACACGTACTGATAGGCTGATCATATCAGCCTTATCCGTACTGAATGGAAGGATTTAACTCAACGGACCATCGACTGTCCAGACTGGTCCCATCTATACATGAAAAATGATCCATACGTACCGATAAGATAATACGATCAGCCATCCATACTGCCTGGAAGGACCAAAGACTGTCCAGACTGGTCCATCAGGCCATGAAAAATCGACCCACACGTACTGATATAATGATATGATCATACTTATCCGTACTTAATGGAAGGATTTAACTCAACGGACCAAGGACTGTCCAGACTGGTCCCATAAGTACATGAAAAATGACCCATACGTACTGATAGGCTGATACGATCAGCCTTCCATATTTCCTAGAAGGACCAAGGACTGTCCAGACTGGTCTATCAGGCAATGAAAAATTGACTCACACGTACCCATAGGCTGATATGATCATCCTTATCCGTACTAAATGAAAGGATTTAACTCAGTGGACCATGGACTGTCCAGACTGGTCCCATCAATACATGAAAAATGACCCATACGTACTGATAGGCTGATAAGATAAGTCATCCATACTGCCTGAAAGGACCAAGGACTGTCCAGACTGGTCCATCAGGCCATGAAAAATTGACCCATACGTACTTACAGGCTGATATGATCAGCCTTAACCGTACTGAATGGAAGGATTTAACTCAACGGACCAAGGACTGTCTGGACTGGTCTCATCAGTACATGAAAAATGACCCATACATACGGATAGGCTGATACGATTACCCATCCATACTGCCTGTAAGGACCAAGGACTTTCCAGACTGGTCGATCAGGCCATGAAAAATCGACCAACACAGACTGATAGGCTGATATGATCAGCCTTATCCGTACTGAATGGAAGGATTTACCTCAACGGACCAAGGACTGTCCAGACTGGTCCCATCAGTACATGAAAAATGACCCATACGTAGTATAAGCTTATACGATCAGCAATCCGTACTTCTTGGAAGGACCAAGGACTGTCCAGACTGGTGCATCAGGCCATGAAAAATTGATCCACACGTACTGATAGGCTTGTATGATCAGCCATCCGTACTGCCTAGAAGGACCATGGACTGTCCAGACTGATCCGTTAGGCCATGAAAAATCGACCCATACGTAGTGATAGGCTGATATGATCAGCCTTTTCCAATACTGAATGGAAGGATTTAGCTCAACGGACCATGGACTGTCCGGACTGGTCCGATCAGTACATGAAANAGGACCATGGACTGTCCAGACTGATCCGTTAGGCCATGAAAAATCGACCCATACGTAGTGATAGGCTGATATGATCAGCCTTTTCCAATACTGAATGGAAGGATTTAGCTCAACGGACCATGGACTGTCCGGACTGGTCCGATCAGTGCATGAAAAATGACCCATACATACTGATAGGCTAGTACGATCAGCCATCCGTACTGCCTGGAAGGACTAAGAACTGTCCAGACTAGTCCATCAGGCCATGAAAAATTGACCCACACGTACTGATACGCTTAAATGATCAGCCTTATCCGTACTGAATGGAAGGACTTAACTCAATGGACCATCGACTGTCCAGACTTGTCCCATCTATACATGAAAAATGACCCATACATACTGATAGGCTAATACGATCATCCATCCATACTGCCTGGAAGAACCAAGGACTGTCCAGACTGGAACATCAGGCCTTGAAAAATTGACCGACACGTACTGATATATTGATATGATCAGATGTATCCATATTGAATGGAAGGATTTAACTCAACGGACCAAGGACTGTCCAGACTGGTACCATCAGTAGATGAAAAATGACACATACATACGTACTGATCAGCTGATACAATCAACCATCCGTACTGCGTGAAAGGACCTAGGACTGTCTAGACTGGTCCATCAAGCCATGAAAAATTGATCATTCGTACTAATAAACTGATATGGTCAGCCTTATCAGTAATGAACGGAAGGATTAAAATCAACAGACCATGGACTGTCCGGACTGGTCCCATCAGTACATGAAAAATGACCCATACAAACTGATAGGCTGATACGATCAGCCATCCGTACTGCCTGGATAGACCAAGGACTGTCCAGACTGGTCCATCAGGCCATGAAAAATCGACCCATACGTACTTATAGGCTGATATGATCAGCCTTAACCGTACTGAATGGAAGGATTTAACTCAACGGACCATGGACTGTCTGGACTGGTCCCATCAGTACATGAAAAATGACCCATACATACTGATAGGCTGATACGATTACCCATCCATACTGCCTGGAAGGACCAAGGACTGTCCAGACTGGTCCATCAGACCATTAATAAACGACCCATACGTACTGATAGGCTGATATGAACGCTTTTTCCGTGCTGAATGGAATTAAATAGCTCAAAGGACCATGGACTGTCTGGACTGGCCCCATCAGTACATGAAAAATGACCCACAGGTACTGATAGGCTGATACGATCAGCCATCCGTATTGCCTGGAAGGACTAAGAACTGTCCAGACTAGCCCATCAGGCCATGAAAACTCGACCCACACGTACTGATAGGCTGATCATATCAGCCTTATCCGTACTGAATGGAAGGATTTAACTCTATGGACCATCGACTGTCTAGACTGGTCCCATTTATACATGAAAAATGATCCATACGTACCGATAAGATAATACGATCAGCCATCCGTACTGCCTGGAAGGACCAAGGACTGTCCAGACTGGTCTATCAGGCAATGAAAAAAATACCCACATGTACCGATAGGCTGATATGATCAGCCTTATCCGTATTGAATGAAAGGATTTAACTCAACGGACCAAGGACTGTCCAGACTGGTCCCACCAGTACATCAAAAATGACCCATACGTAGTGATAAGCTTATACGATCAGCAATCCGTACTTCTTGGAAGAACCAAGGACTGTCCAGACTGGTGCATCAGGCCATGAAAAATCAATCCACACGTACTGATAGGCTTATATGATCAGCCTAAATAGTATGGAAGGATTTAACTCAACGGACTATGGAGTGTCCAGACTGGTCCCAACAGTACATGAAAAATGACCCATACGTATTGATAGGCTGATACGATCAGCCATCTGTACTGCCTGGAAGGGGCAAAGACTGTCCAGACTGGTCTATCAGGCAATGAAAAATTGACCCACACGTACCGATAGGCTGATATGATCAGCCTTATCCGTACTGAATGAAAGGATTTAACTCAACGGACCAAGGACTGTCCAGACTGGTCCCATCAGTACATGAAAAATGACCCATACGTAGTGATAAGCTTATACGATCAGCAATCCGTACTTCTTGGAAGAACCAAGGACTATCCAGACTGGTGCATCAGGCCATGAAAAATCAATCCACACGTACTGATAGGCTTATATGATCAGCCTAAATAGTATGGAAGGATTTAACTCAACGGACTATGGACTGTCCAGACGGGTCCCAACAGTACATGAAAAATGACCCATACGTATTGATAGGCTGATACGATCTGCCATCCGTACTGCCTGGAAGGACCATGGAAAATCGACCGATACGTAGTGATAGGCTGATATGATCAGGCTTTTCCATACTGAATGGAAGGAATTAGCTCAACGGACCATGGACTGTCAAGACTGGTCCCATCAGTAGATGAAAAATGACCCATACGTACTGATAGGCTGATATGATCAGCCTTCCGTACTGTCTAGAAGGACCAATGACTGTCCAGTCTGGTCTATGAGGCAATGAAAAATTGACCCACACGTACCGATAGGCTGATCTGATCAGCCTTATCCGTACTGAATGAAAGGATTTAACTCAGTGGACCATGGACTGTCCAGACTGGTCGCATCAATACATGGAAAATGTCCCATACGTACGGATAGGCTGATAAGATAAGTCATCCATACTGCCTGGAAGGACCAAGGACTGTCCAGACTGGTCCATCAGGCCATGAAAAATCGACCGATACGTACTTATAGGCTGATAATATCAGCCTTAACCGTACTGAAAGGAAGGATTTAACTAACGGACCATGGACTGTCTGGACTGGTCCCATCAGTACATGAACAATGACCCATACATACTGATAGGCTGATACGATTAGCCATCCATACTGCCTGGAAGAAGCAAGAACTTTCAAGACTGGTTCATCAGGCCATGAAAAATCGACCAATACAGACTGATAGGCTGATATGATCAGCCTTATCCGTACTGGTCAATTAGGCAATGAAAAATTGACCCACACATACCGATAGGCTGATATGATCAGCCTTATCCGTAATGAATGAAAGGATTTAACTCAACGGACCAAGGACTGTCCAAACTGGTCCCATCAGTAAATGAAAAATGACCCGTATGTAGTGATAAGCTTATACGATCAGCAATCCGTACTTCTTGGAAGGACCAAGGACTGTCCAGACTGGTGCATCAGGCCATGAAATATCGATCCACACATACTGATAGGCTTATATGATCAGCCTTAACAATATTGAATGGAAGGATTTAACTCAACGGACTATGGACTGTCCAGACTGGACCCAACAGTACATGAAAGGCTGATACGATCAGCCATCCGTACTGCCTGGATAGACCATGGACTGTCCAGACTGATCCATAAGGCCATGAAAAATCGACCCATTCGTAGTGATAGGCTGATATGATCAGCCTTTTCCATACAGAATGGAAGGGTTTAGCTCAACGGATCATGGACTGTCCAGACTGGTCCCATCAGTAGATGAAAAATGACCCATACGTACGGATAGGCTGATATGATCAGCCTTCCGTACTGCCTGGAAGGACCAATGACTGTCCAAACTGGTCTATGAGGCAATGAAAAATTAACCCACACGTACCGATAGGCTGATCTGATCAGCCTTATTCGTACTGAATGAAAGGATTTAACTCAGTGGACCATGGACTGTCCAGACTGGTCGCATCAATACATGAAAAATGACCCATACGTACGTATAGGCTGATAAGATAAGTCATCCATACTGCCTGGAAGGACCAAGGACTGTCCAGACTGGTCCATCAGGCCATGAAAAATCGACCAATACCTACTTATAGGCTGATAATATCACCCTTAACCGTACTGAATGGAAAGATTTAACTAACGGACCATGGACTGTCTGGACTGGTCCCATAAGTACATGAAAAATGACCCATACATACTGATAGGCTGATACGATTACCCATCCATACTGCCTGGAAGAACCAAGGACTTTCAAGACTGGTCCATCAGGCCATGAAAAATCGACCAACACAGACTGATAGGCTAATATGATCAGCCTTATCCGTACTGAATGGAAGGATTTACCTCAACGGACCATAGACTGTCCAGACTGGTCCCATCAGTACATGAAAAATAATTCATACGTACTGATAGGCTGATACGATCAGCAATCCGCACTTCCTGGAAGGAGCAAAGACTGTCCAGTCTGGTCAATTAGGCAATGAAAAATTGACCCACACATACCGATAGGCTGATATGATCAGCCTTATCCGTAGTGAATGAAAGGATTTAACTCAACGGACCAAGGACTGTCCAGACTGGTCCCATCAGTAAATGAAAAATGACCCGTATGTAGTGATAAGCTTATACGATCATCAATCCGTACTTCTTGGAAGGACCAAGGACTGTCCAGACTGGTGCATCAGGCCATGAAATATCGATCCACACGTAATGATAGGCTTATATGATCAGCCTTAACAATATTGAATGGAAGGATTTAACTCAACGGACTATGGACTGTCCAGACTGGACCCATCAGTACATGAAAGGCTGATACGATCAGCCATTCGTACTGCCTGGTTAGACCATGGACTGTCCAGACTGATCCATAAAGCCATGAAAAATCGACCCATTCGTAGTGATAGGCTGATATGATCAGCCTTTTCCATACTGAATGGAAGGATTTAGCTCAACGGACCATGGACTGTCCAGACTGGTCCCATCAGTAGATGAAAAATGACCCATACGTACTGATAGGCTGATATGATCAGCCTTCCGTACTGCCTGGAAGGACCAATGACTGTCCAGACTGGTCTATGAGGCAATGAAAATTTGACCCACACGTACCGATAGGCTGATCTGATCAGCCTTATTCGTACTGAATGAAAGGATTTAACTCAGTGGACCATGGACTGTCCAGACTGGTAGCATCAATACATGAAAAATGACCCCTACGTACGTATAGGCTGATAAGATAAGTCATCCATACTGCCTGGAAGGACAAAGGACTGTCCAGACTGGTCCATCAGGCCATGAAAAATCGACCAATACGTACTTATAGGCTGATAATATCACCCTTAACCGTACTGAATGGAAGGATTTAACTAACGGACCATAAACTGTCTGGACTGGTCCCATCAGTACATGAAAAATGACCCATACATACTGATAGGCTGATACGATTACCCATCCATACTGCCTGGAAGGACCAAGGTCTTTCCAGGCTGGTCCATCAGGCCATGAAAAACGACCAACACAGACTGATAGGCTGATATGATCAGCCTTATCCGTACTGAATGGAAGGATTTACCTCAACGGACCATGGACTGTCCAGACTGGTCCCATCAGTACATGAAAAATAATTCATACGTACTGATAGGCTGATACGATCAGCCATCCGTACTGCCTGGAAGGAGCAAAGACTGTCCAGTCTGGTCAATTAGGCAATGAAAAATTGACCCACACATACCGATAGGCTGATATGATCAGCCTTATCCGTAGTGAATGAAAGGATTTAACTCAACGGACCAAGGACTGTCCAGACTGGTCCCATCAGTAAATGAAAAATGACCCGTATGTAGTGATAAGCTTATACGATCAGCAATCCGTACTTCTTGGAAGGACCAAGGACTGTCCAGACTGGTGCATCAGGCCATGAAAAATCGATCCACACGTACTGATAGGCTTATATGATCAGCCTTAACAATATTGAATGGAAGGATTTAACTCAACGGACTATGGACTGTCCAGACTGGACCCATCAGTACATGAAAGGCTGATACGATCAGCCATCCGTACTGCCTGGAAGGACCAAGGACTGTCCAGACTGGTCCATCAGGCCATGAAAAATCGACCAATACGTACTTATAGGCTGATAATATCACCCTTAACCGTACTGAATGGAAGGATTTAACTAACGGACCATAAACTGTCTGGACTGGTCCCATCAGTACATGAAAAATGACCCATACATACTGATAGGCTGATACGATTACCCATCCATACTGCCTGGAAGGACCAAGGTCTTTCCAGGCTGGTCCATCAGGCCATGAAAAACGACCAACACAGACTGATAGGCTGATATGATCAGCCTTATCCGTACTGAATGGAAGGATTTACCTCAACGGACCATGGACTGTCCAGACTGGTCCCATCAGTACATGAAAAATAATTCATACGTACTGATAGGCTGATACGATCAGCCATCCGTACTGCCTGGAAGGAGCAAAGACTGTCCAGTCTGGTCATATAGGCAATGAAAAATTGACCCACACATACCGATAGGATGATATGATCAGCCTTATCCGTAGTGAATGAAAGTATTTAACTCAATGGACCAAGGACTGTCCAGACTGGTCCCATCAGTAAATGAAAAATGACCCGTACGTAGTGATAAGCTTATACGATCATCAATCCGTACTTCTTGGAAGGACCAAGGCCTGTCCAGACTGGTGCATCAGGCCATGAAAAGCGATCCACATGTACTGATAGGCTTATATGATCAGCCTTAACAATATTGAATGGAAGGATTTAACTCAACGGACTATGGACTGTCCAGACTGGACCCATCAGTACATGAAAAATGACCCATACAAACTGATAGGCTAATACGATCAGCCATCTGTACTGCCTGGATCGACCAAGGACTGTCCAGACTGGTGCATCAGGCCATGAAAAATTGACCCATAGGTACTGATAAGCCGATATGATCATCATTAACCGTAATGAATGGAAGGATTTAACTCAACGGATCATGGACTTTCCGGACTGGTCCCAACAGTACATAAAAAATGACCCATACGTACTGATAGGCTGATACGATCAGCCATCTGAACTGCCTGGAAGGACCATGGACTGTCCAGACTGATCCATAAGGCCATGAAAAATTGACCCATACGTAGTGCTAGGCTGATATGATCAGCCTTTTCCATACTGAATGGAAGGATCTAGCTCAACGGACCATTGACTGTCCGGACTGGTCCGATCAGTACATGAAAAATGACCCATACGTACTGATAGGCTAATACGATCAGCCATCCATACTGCCTGGAAAAACCAAGGACTGTCCAGACTGGTCCATCAGGCCATGAAAAATCGACCCACACGTACTGATATATTGATATGATCAGACTTATATGTACTGAATGGAAGGATTTAACTCAACGGACCAAGGACTGTCCAGACTGGTCCCATCAGTAGATGAAAAATGACTGATACGTACTGATAGGCTGATATGATCAGCCTTCCGTACTTCGTGGAAGGACCAATAACTGTCCAGACTGGTCTATGAGGCAATGAAAAATTGACCCACACGTACTGATATGCTTATATGATCAGCCTTATCCGTACTGAATGAAAGGATTTAACTCAGTGGACCATGGACTGTCCAGACTGGTCGCATAATTACATGAAAAATGACCCATACGTACTGATAGGCTGATAAGATAAGTCAACCATACTGTCTGGAAGGACCAAGGACTGTCCAGACTGGTCCGTCAGGCCATAAAAAATCGACCGATACGTACTTATAGGCTGATAATATCAGCCTTAACCGTACTGAAAGGAAGCATTTAACTAACGGACCATGGACTGTCTGGACTGGTCCCATCAGTACATGAAAAATGACCCATACATACTGATAGGCTGATACGATTACCCATCCATACTGCCTGGAAGAACCAAGAACTTTCAAGACTGGTCCATCAGGACATGAAAAATTGAGCAACACAGACTGATAGGCTGATATGATCAGCCTTATCCGTACTGAATGGAAGGATTTACCTCAACGGACCATGGACTGTCCAGACTGGTCCCATCAGTACATGAAAAATAATTCATACGTACTGATAGCCTGATACGATCAGCCATCCGTACTGCCTGGAAGGAGCAAAGACTGTCCAGTCTGGTCAATTAGGCAATGAAAAATTGACCCACACATACCGATAGGCTGATATGATCAGCCTTATCCGTAGTGAATGAAAGGATTTAACTCAACAGACCAAGGACTGTCCAGACTGGTCCCATCAGTAAATGAAAAATGACCCGTATGTAGTGATAAGCTTATACGATCAACAATCCGTACTTCTTGGAAGGACCAAGGACTGTCCAGACTGGTGCATCAGGCCATGAAATATCGATCCACACGTACTGATAGGCTTATATGATCAGCCTTAACAATATTGAATGGAAGGATTTAACTCAACGGACTATGGACTGTCCAGACTGGACCCATCAGTACCTGAAAGGCTGATACGATCAGCCATCCGTACTGCCTGGATAGACCATGGACTGTCCAGACTGATCCATAAGGCCATGAAAAATCGACCCATTCGTAGTGATAGGCTGATATGATCAGCCTTTTCCATACTTAATGGAAGGATTTAGCTCAACGGACCATGGACTGTCCAGACTGGTCCCATCAGTAGATGAAAAATGACCCATACGTACTGATAGGCTGATATGGTCAGCCTTCCGTACTGCCTGGAAGGACCAATGACTGTCCAGACTGGTCTATGAGGCAATGAAAAATTGACCCACACGTACCGATAGGCTGATCTGATCAGCCTTATTCGTACTGAATGAAAGGATTTAACTCAGTGGACCATGGACTGTCAAGACTGGTTGCATCAATACATGAAAAATGACCCATACGTACGTATAGGCTGATAAGATAAGTCATCCATACTGCCTGGAAGGACCAAGGACTGTCCAGACTGGTCCATCAGGCCATGAAAAATCGACCAATACGTACTTATAGGCTGATAATATCACCCTTAACCGTACTGAATGGAAGGATTTAACTAACGGACCATGGACTGGTCCCATCAGTACATGAAAAATGACCCATACATACTGATAGGCTGATACGATTACCCATCCATACTGCCTAGAAGAACCAAGGACTTTCAAGACTGGTCCATCAGGCCATGAAAAATCGACCAACACAGACTGATAGGCTGATATGATCAGCCTTATCCGTACTGAATGGAAGGATTTACCTCAACGGACCATAGACTGTCCAGACTGGTCCCATCAGTACATGAAAAATAATTCATACGAACTGATAGGCTGATACGATCAGCCATCCGTACTGCCTGGAAGGAGCAAAGACTGTCCAGTCTGGTCAATTAGGCAATGAAAAATTGACCCACACATACCGATAGGCTGATATGATCAGCCTTATCCGTAGTGAATGAAAGGATTTAACTCAACGGACCAAGGACTGTCCAGACTGGTCCCATCAGTAAATGAAAAATGACCCGTATGTAGTGATAAGCTTATACGATCAGCAATTCGTAGTTCTTGGAAGGACCAAGGACTGTCCAGACTGGTGCATCAGGCCATGAAATATCGATCCACACGTACTGATAGGCTTATATGATCAGCCTTAACAATATTGAATGGATGGATTTAACTCAACGGACTATGGATTGTCAAGACTGGACCCATCAGTACATGAAAGGCTGATACGATCAGCCATCCGTACTGCCTGGATAGACCATGGACTGTCCAGACTGATCCATAAGGCCATGAAAAATCAACCCATTCGTAGTGATAGGCTGATATGATCAGCCTTTTCCATACTGAATGGAAGGATTTAGCTCAACGGACCATGGACTGTCCAGACTGGTCCCATCAGTAGATGAAAAATGACCCATACGTACTGATAGGCTGATATGATCAGCC
>MU107187.1:10405-62672 GCA_012274485.2 Sinapis alba | reverse complement strand
CCGCCAATAACAGCTCGTTGCGGGATCTTGCCGACTCGGCCTCGCTCGAAGCCTCCTTCTTCTCAGCAGTTAGGGCTTCGATCTGGCTCTCGTAAGAATTGCATTTGTATGACAACTCGGCAATTTCTTTCCTCTTCTTTTTCAAAGAACCAGTTTTTGCCGCCAGAGAGGTTTCTTGAGCTTTCAGCTTCGCCTCATAATCCCTAACCATGAGGTTCACATTCCCGAAGAACTGCAGAACAAGAACGTTAGAAACAAGAACAAGCAAGGTCGCCAAAGGACATGTAAAAACGAACAACTTTACCGTGGCGCCAGCCCGAGTCATTTCACGATATCGACTGCCTTGGTGAAGTTGATCCAGTTCCGGCATACCACGCCTTTTGAGCTTGATCTGGCGGAACAGACGCGCCGGCGCCTCATGGTCTTCAATAAAGGGGACGTCGAGAGATCGATATTTGAAATCAAACACATGGGGGTACTCGACCTCCTCCCTATGTGTTATCTGAACTCGTTCTTCCGGTTGACTTCCTTGAGCGGCGTCCTCTGGTGGCGGTTGAGACGATTGCGCCGCCATTGGCATGTCGGTAATGGCCATATCGGTCAGTGCAGCTGGCATTTCAGCCGAAGGGTTTCGCTCCACTTGATCATCACCGCGGCTTTCTTCTGGAACTTCGAGAGGAGGAAGAGGAGATCGAAAAGGAGTGACGGAGGAAGGCTCGGCGCGAGGGCCTGACGAATCCCTCCTTCGTTTATTCGGTCTACCAGCGTCATCGGAGCCCCTGCCATGCTCAGGAGTACCGATCGTGTCAGCATACGATGGCAGAGCGGATAGATTCAGCTTTCCCATTGATCGTGTCCGGAAAAGAGTTGAGGCCTCGCTGGGGATTTCGGCTATATGAGATAGAAGTCGTCAGATAACGTGAACAAAAAGAAAAAGGATTTTTGAACTAACGGGACGTTTACCTCGGTTAATTCTCTTCAACGCGGCTTGAATACGGGCCTCGCTAATATCCGGCCAATGTTGATGACTTAGTGTCCTGATTGCTTCGACTTCTTCAAGAAAAGATTCCAAGCCGCCTTGTGACCACTTACTGATACGATCTACAAGAAAAAAGAAGAAGATGAAGTAGATCAGTAGAAGTGCCGTGGGCCAATTTAAAGTCGTACCGATATTGGAATTGAAATATCCATTAAGAATGATCGTGGGGTCCTCAAAGGAAGCTTCGTTAATCTTCACGTAGAAGTATCGATGGTTCCAGAAGTTTACTTTAGACGGCTTCCCGGTGATTACATTATACTTGGGAACCATTTTTCCGTAGAAGAAGCCTGTCTTCGCAGTAATACTCGGCGTCGTGAGTTCCTCAAAAAGCCGGGCCGACATCTTAATCCCTAACTCGGCCGCGAGAACGGTTAGAGTTACCAGAATCCTTATCCCATTTGCGGTGTATTGACCAAGTGCGATCTTCCGACGATTGCAGTAGGTCGTAAGAAATTCGGGAAGAGGCCACCAGAGAGAAGAGTTGACAAACCAAGATTCGTATACGCAGGCATACCCGGAAGGCGGAGTCCACGGTCGTTGATGATCGGCAGGAATTAAAAAAGAAAATCCGGCAGGTGGGTTTGTTTGAAAGATAAGCCTCCTGACACTTTTGAACGATGATTTGGTAGGCAAATGGTTTGCCCAGTTCTGTCCCTTCTTCGTGCTAAGAGTCCGCTCTTGATCTGGGTCAATCTCTTCGTCGAACTCGAAGTCGTTCCCATTCCATTTCATCGGTAGAAAGTCAGCTAACGCAAAGTCTACCTCCTTCTCGGTCGAGGTCTTCTCCTTAGCGGAATCAAGGCCTCCATCAATGGGTCCTTCCGCTTGGATCTCGGTGAATTGTTCGACGTCGTCAGCAGGAGCATGACCCGTGGCTTCTCGATCTTCTAAACTTAAGCTGAATCTGACTATATCACGTTCAGCGATATCCAGAGACGCCAGATCAGCAGATGTTGGCCGTGGATTATCCATTCCTCCGAGCGTTATCGCCCTTGGCCGGCGTATAAGCGGAGACCCAGTACTTTCTGACTCGGAGTCGGTTGCGATTGCTTTCCCCTTTTGAGAACACCGTCGGATCGGAGAAGTCATCGGTGCCGGAAAGATTTGTTTTCCTAGAGAGAGAAAGAAGAGAGAAGGCAGAGAGCAAGAGAAATACCTTTCGAATGAAGAGCAGCAGAAGAATAGCGAAGTGAGCGTCGAACGGAGCTTTTATAAGTATCTCGGCGCGGAAGACGAGCGGTTGTCATGATTAGGTCTAGAACCCTAAAATGATGACACGTGTCCCACTACTTCCGAATCTCGAAAAGCTTAATTTTTTTTTTTGGCGCCCGCGAAGAGAGTATAAAAACAAGTAAATCCGACCGAGATCAAATTCAAACACGGCGAGTAGAGGGACAGGCGACAATTCAGCCACTACAAGTAAGTCAAGAACATGGACCGAGATCACCTTTATATGCACCTAGTTAACGAAATTCACCGAGTATGTCAACTCGATGAACTGGGGAGGGACTTATTGTTGGGGATAGATTACATCTACCCACATAGGCCCATTAAAGTGTGAACTCGGCCCATCCTGACAACAAGTCGGCCCATCCTGACGACAAGTCGGCCCATGTAGACATAACAAGCCGACTTCGGCAGGAGGAAGGCATATAAATAGAGGAAGATGGGGAAGAGAAGATATACGAAAAAACCTTGAGGAACAGGCTAGAATTAGGGTTCTTGTTACCAATTCCTTGTTCAAACCTTGTTCTTGTGATCTAATCGGTCTTTGATCAATAAAACTCTTCTATTCGTTTCTCCAAATCTTTTCTTCGAGAAATCCACAATCGAAATCGATACCTAACCTAGGGATACCGATTTCGGATTCAACAGCGTTGAAGGACAGGAAATCTGATGATGTATACCACACGCAGCAAAATGATTCCTGAGCGCATGACTAGTAAACTCTCCACCACCATCACTCTGAAACTGTTTTATCTTAAGACCATGATGACTTTCAACTTGTTTTTGAAAGGCCAGAAATACAGGGAGGAAATCCGACTTTGCTTTCAATGGAAACAGCCACGAGAAACGAGAGAAGTCATCAACCAAAATAGCATAATACTTAAATCCTTGGTTTGATACAATAGGAGATGGCCCCCAAAGATCACAATGGATTCGATCAAGGGGTGCCACTGCATTAGACATACTAGTAAAAAACGGTAACTGAGAACTCTTCCCCATCTGGCAAGGCTCAAAAATGGAGGATATGCTGCTCTTATTAGTTGAAATCTCCTTGCTGCTCTTAAGATTCTGAAGAACTTGAGAATTTGTATGCGCCAAACGTTGATGCCACACTGACTCACTTGCTGTAACCTGTCTGTTAGAGTAAAACGCAACAAACTCTGCATTCTTCAGCTTATACAAGTCCTCATGTCGAGGCCCTTTGGTCACTACTCTCTGAGAGTTTAGGTCAATTACATAAACCGAGTGAGAATTAAAAAACACACCACAAGGATAGTCATCACAAAGCTTAGATATAGATAGTAGTGACTTATGTATTCCCGGACACACTAGGACATCGAGTAAGGGAATACTACCTTGTTGAGTGGTAATGACCGTTGAGCCGACGTGAGTGATTGGGAGCTGCTCTCCATTTCCCACCATGACAGAGTCGGGACCATGATATGCAGTGACGTTCTGAAGAGAAGAAGTAGCAGCAGTAATATGAGAAGTTGCAGCCGAGTCAGGGTACCATTCTCTACCAGCATTATCAGCAACTTGTATTGCAGCGAGAGCCTTCGGAATATCATCACTTTGGTATGAGTTATCAAACTTATTCCAGCATTTGAGAGCTGCGTGTCCAACACGTCCACAAATTTGACAGATTGGACGATTGTTATCACTGCCTTGAGCTTGGTTCCATCCTGAAGAGTTCACTTGCTGAGAGAACCCTCTTCCTCTAGTTGAAAAACCACCACCTCTTCCTCTGTTTCCATATCTACCACTGTTGTACCCACGACCCCGCTGATTGTTATTATACCCTGTTCGCTGAGTTTGAAAGGCTGTGAACGGAGTTACATATGCTGGAGTTTCATACGACTGAAGCCTCGTATGAAAGCCACTAACTTCAGAGACCACATCTTGGAAATTTGGCGGAGGATATCGAGACATAGAGCTTTGAATAACAGTGGAGATAGGATCATATTCTCGAGAAAGACCATTCAAAAACGTGAATATCTTCATGGATTCATCTACAGGTCTCCCAATAGCACTCAGTTGATCACACAGAGCCCTAAACTCTCTGCAGTAGGACAGAAACTCCTTACCTCGAGCAGTAAGAAGCTGCAGTCTGCGATGAAGATCGAACTCCCTCGCCACTGAGCTCTTGTTGAAGTTATCTGCCAGTGCAAGCCAGACATCTTGAGCAGTATCCATGTTGTGAACATAGCCTAAGACTTCCTCAGTGAGAGTACCAAACAGCCATGACTTCACCAACTGATCTGTACACCGCCATGCTTCCAGAGCTGGATTTGGATTAACAATCGGAACATCATCCTCAATGATGGTTACAGTTGCTTCAGGCGCCACACTTTTCCCTGTTACAAACCCAAGAAGTTTTTGGCTGCTGAGAAGAGCTTCGAACTGGGTCTTCCAAAGTAGATAATTTCTTTCACTAAGCTTAAGAGTGACGGAACTTGTGACATGAATATTAGAGGGAAACGGATAAGGATTCTGAGCTTCTGCCATTACAGCGACCTGTTAAGGTTCTCAAAGCTCTGATACCATGTGCAAATACACAAACTTTAGAGATTGAAACTTATATTATCACTCCACACGCCACCACCATTACAACGTATGAAACTTATATACACATGAGAAAGGTAGAAGAAACCCTAGACACAATGCATAATCTTATTACAAGTGGACCAATCTAGACTGTTCGATTTAGGTCTGAAGGGGATCGTATGGGTTGTGAAGGACCACCACTCCAGCTGGCTCCTTCTTCTTCATCTCCGTACTTTCTTGTCTGTTCTTCAGACCCTCTGCACTTGAACATCTCTTTGGCGCCTTCAGCTCTGGGCCGGTCTTCTTCACACTCTCGAGGCCCATCTGAGTAACATATTCGCGGCCCACTCCTTTCAACTCTGTTCTACGCACAGTCTCCACTAGATTTAGAAGATACAAGTCTTATAGTGCTCGAATGTCATTCATTGGGAGTGAAAGACATGTACAATATTAATGATGAATATGTGTTGGAGTTAAAAAGAAACCTATCTTGTGAGATATTCAACCAGTTTGTGGATAAAAACTTTAAGAAAACAGAAAATGAAGATGTTTGACACAATTTTTGTTTAGCTAATTATATGTTTTTGAATTTTTTTATGAATGTTCACTTGGAAATGTACTTAAAAGTTCCTAAAAATATTGTAAGAATTGATGAAGACGTTTGTTATATTTATGTTGGTTATTGAATATTTTTAGGATGACTTGAACTATTCAGAAAGGCTATAAAAAAGTCTTAATGTGCTATGATTGTAATAGGATAACATGTGATATGTTTAGAATGAGTTTCCAGAACAAAGTATGACTCTTTCTCAGTAACTAAATATGAAATGAGAACAACCAAAAATTAAGGATTTGATCTCCATATTGGTTATTGAACATTTTCAGGATGATTTGAATGGTTTTCAGTTAGGCGACCAAAGAAGTTTTAATATGTTATGATTGTAATTGGATAACATGTGACTTGTTTAGGATAGGTTTCCAGAACGAAATGTGAGTATTTCTCAGTAACTAAATATGAAATGATATTAGCCAAAAATTAAGGATTTGATCTTTGCATTGGTTATTAAACATTTTCATGATGACTTGAACCATTTTGAGGAAGGATATCAAAGAAGTCTTAATTTGTTATGATTGTAATATGATAACATGTGACATGTTTATGATGAGTTTCTAGAACAAAATATAAGTGTTTTTCAGTAACTAAATATCAAATGAGATTAGCCAAAAATTAAGGATTTGATCTTCTACATTGGTTATTGAACATTTTCAAGATAGTTTGAACCATTTTCAGGAAGGCTATCAAAGAAGTCTTAATGTGTTATGATTGTAAATAGATAACATGTGACATGTTTAGGATGAGTTTCCAGAATAAAATGTGAGCGTTTCTCAGTAACTAAATATGAATTAGGATTAGCCGAAAGTTAAGGATTTGATCTCCGACATTGGTTATTGAATATTTTCAGGATGATTTTAACCATTTTCAGGATGGATATCAAAGAAGTTTTAATGTGTTATGATTGTAAATAGATAAAATGTGACATGTTTAGGATGAGTTTCTAGAACAAAATGTGAGCGTTTTTCAGTAACTAAATATGAAATGGGATTAGCCAAAAATTAAGGATTTAACCTTTTACATTGGTTATTAAACATTTTCAGGATGATTTGAACCATTTTGAGGAAGGCTATCGAAGAAGTCTTAATTTGTTATGAATGTAATATGATAACATGTGACGTGTTTAGGATGAGTTTCCATAATAAAATATGAGTGTTTCTCAGTAACTAAATATGAAATGAGATGATCCAAAAATTAAGGATTTGATCTCCTAATTGGTTATTGAACATTTTTAGAAAGGATATCAAAGAAGTCTTTAATGTGTTATGATTGTAAATGGATAATATGTGACATGTTTAGGATGGGTTTCCAGAACAAAATGTCAGTGTTTTTCAGTAACTAAATATGAAATGGGATTAGCCAAAAGTTAAGGATTTGATCTCTTACATTGGTTATTGAACATTTTTAGGATGATTTGAACCATTTTCAGGAAGGCTATCAAAGAAGTTTCAATGTGTTATGATTGTAAATGGATAACATGTGACATGTTTAGGAAGGATTTCCAGAATAAAATGTGAGTGTGTATCAGTAACTAAATATGAAATGGAATTAACTAAAAACTAAGGATTTGATCTCCTACATTGGTTATTGAACATTTTCAGGATGATTTGAACCATTTTCAGGAAGGCTATCAAAGAAGTCTTAAAGTGTTATGATTGTAAATAGATAACATGTGACATGTTTAGGATGGGTTTCCAGAATAATATATTAGTGAATTTTTTATTTTTTTATTTTTGTTCTTAATATTAGTGTATTTCTTTGTATCAAAGTTTAAACTAAAAAAGTGAAGTGAGATAAAAAAAAAAAAACTAAGGATTCGATATATGCATATTTGGTAACTTTCAAATTGTAATGTAAGATTTTGAGAAACAAAATTCGGAAAAAAATTATATCTCCCACCAGTCGAACAAAGAAATGTAGGAACGAAAATATAGTAGTTTAGTCGTTAGGCTGAGGAAAATCGTTTGTTCTATCGATCACATAAATGTATAAAACCCTAACTTATATATTATAAATGTTGGAAAGCATTTGGCAAATTTTGGATGGGCATCCAAAAGAAAATATATATATGGTATGGTGCATATCACATAATTATCAAATAAACCACACCTATAAAAATGTTCATATAAATATGTAAATCATCAATAAACCATTGAAATAGAAAAGAACAAAACATGTTACATTTTAGAAAAATCCTCATTAGATAATTGAACTATAGAATATAACTATATGTTTTTGTTTTACTATATCACAAATGAATAGGTACACAAACTTCATCATATAGTAGTCTTGCATGTTCTCTTGTTGTGTGCTCTTGTACCACATCTTTTCAACTCTAAAGAAATTCCAAAGATCTTCTTCTAAGTGAATAAATGACTCAGTCATGTTCTTATACACATGGAACCCCCACTGGAAAGTTTCCTTTGAATTTCATTCTCCCCAAACACACAAAAAAAAATCAACTATATTTCGAAAACCTGTTAAAAAGATCAAAAACAAAAAGATTAACCAGCTGTGAATCAAAGACATTTGAACTAAATCTTTCAAAACAATTTTAAAAAACGTGTAAAATAATCTTAAGGCAATTCTTGTTTTGGATGGCTATTCTAAATTTGAAATAAACCTTCCAAAACAGTTTAAAAAGTGTGTAAAAAAAATGTAAGGCATTCCTTGTTCTGGATGGTTATACTAAGGTGGACTAAATCTTCCAACAAGCAAACCAAAACAACATAATCAAAATCTATAAGAAAATTCATTAGCTATAGAGGTCACTATATAGGGTTCATTGTCTGCAAAACGGAGAACACATATCAAACATAGAACATTAATCTACAAACAAACATAGTTAATTGGCTACAATCATACTCTACGAGAAAACTCATTGGGTACAAAGATCACAAAATAAATTTCATTTGCTACAAGTAGAGAACATTAATCTACAAGCAAACATATGTAATTGCTACGAACAAACACATGTCATTGGCTACGAAGAGAGACTGTTCCTAATAACATAATCACTGTAAATTGAAACAAAAATTACAATACTCATTAAGTTGGTTCGCCGTTCTATTAATTCGTAAACAACTTAATAAATCTAATTGAAAAACTTCCAAAACAATTTGAAAAGCAATTCAAAACAAAATAGTCAATCAAAGAGGACAATGGATATGATACACCTTGACGACGAATATAATAAGATACAACGAAATTCGACGGTATAGCTGAGGGAGATCATACGGCGGAGCTGAGTGAGATTGTCGATGGCAGATCTGAGGGAGATCATTGATGGCGGAGCTGAGGGAGACCGTCGTAACTGACTTTTGGCAAAGCTGAGGAAGATTATCGCGAAGCTAAAGAACGACAGTGATGGCGGATCTGAGGGACGATGACGGTGGATCTGAGTAACGATGACGGCGGATCTGAGGAACGATGACGGCGGATATGAGGAAAGACGAAGCAGAGTGAAGTCGAAGGTGTGATAGTGAGAGGTGAAGACGATGACACCGATGATTAAATTAATGATTGTCTCAATTTTTAGTGTAATTGAAGAATTAGTGAAAGGGATAAGAAAGTAATTTGTCCTATTAAATGAAACATTTTTATGACTTTTGGCCTTGTAGTCTATAATGGGAAGAAAAAATTGCTATTGAGCTATCTAAGGCCATTTTTCAAAATATTGACACAAACGACATAAATAATATCTTATTAAAATTATAAAAAAACTTAATAAATATGTGTTTATTTTGTAAAATTAGGTTTAGTGTCGTCTTAAGTCATGGTTCAACTGGTCGGTATATCAAAACATTGGTCAATACCATTTGGTATACGGACGCATACAAGATCAAAATTCCGGATGCTGATGTCATTTCTAAAGATGTCATCGCTCTGACCCCAAACCATATCTACTAACGTCATCGCTGTTATCGCGACTAAACACTGACTTTTAAATTCTTTTCTTTAGAGAAAATATTAACATAAACGACTGTAATAATATCTTATTAAATTTTTAAAAACTTACCAATATGTGTTTATTTTGTAAAATTGGGTATAGTGCCGTCTCCAGTCTCGGTTTTGCCGATTTTGAGTTGTTTTCAGTTTTTTTTTAAAAAAAATCAAATCTGAGTTGTGGTTTGACCGGTCGGTGTTTCAAAACATTAGTAAACACCATTTGGTATACGGGTGCGTACAAGATCAAGACTCCGGATTCTGAGACCGATGTCATCACTCTAGCCCCAAACCTTATCTACTAACGACATCGCTCTTATCACAACTAAACGTTGTCTCTATTAACATCATGGCTCTGACGTCAATTCTTGGTTTAAAAACTAAGAGTATCAGCATTTGTGTGTTTTTACCAATACTCTCACTAATAAAAAAAGAAAAAATAATCAAAAAAGAGAATGTGAAGAGAATCTCTCATTTGAGCATTTTATCTCTAATTAAGAACATTTTGTAACTAGTGATAAAAAAAGAACACTTTATAACAAGTGCAATAATATTATTGGTTTAAACAATTTTTATAGATTAAATTTTTATTAAATAATTAAATAATTTTAAATATATTATTATTATTATTATTATAATGGTAAGAGACAAGTGTGAGTCTCTACTAATGCTGATGCTCTAATATTTACATATATATTTTTTAACTTAACATATAGATTTTCTTTTCTTTTTTTGACGTAATTTTATTTCTTTGTTTTAATTTAGTTTTACACTCGCCATTAGTTTATTTTGTTTTTAGCATATACGTTACATGCTAATAACCCCACTTACCCACAGAGCCACAAGGCTACACCACTGCACCTACAAAGCTTTAATCGACAGACTCATTTAATTAAAACTAAATAACCGTTTCGTAACGTATGTTCGATCAAAAGAAACGCTAGATTATCAGTTACTTTTGGGATTGCCTCGCCAAATCATTCTTTTATGATGGATTATTTATATTACATACTAAAAAATGATATGTACTTGAAGAAGTCAAACATGAACCTCACCGGATTTAAGAATTTTTTTTTTTTTTTTTTTCAGATCTGGTTCGTGGAGAAGACTAAACTGGAAGTCTTCTCCACCGAGAAGACTTCTACGAAAGTCTCCTGGTCAATGCATAGGTTAGTTTTGCAACTGATTTTATGTCTGTTTTTTTAGAGAAGACTTTCTAGAAGTTTTCCAATTTTTCTTTGTTAACAAAAAAATGAAAAGACTTCCATGTAAATCTTCTGGATAAATAGGTTAGTTTTACAATTGACCAAATTATGTCAGAAATTTGACTTTCCACAGAAAACTTCCAGGAAATCTGTCGGAAGTCTTCTCAATTATTGGTGGAAGATTTTTTACTGTCGGTGAAAGTTTTCTTGGGTTATTTTTGCAATTGACAATTAAAATTTAAATATTTAATTTTAGTCAGAAGACTTCCCAGAAGTCTTCTGGCAAAACACTGTCATGTAGTCTTCTAGCTTTATTTTTCTGTGATTTTGGTCAAACCTTCCGTTATGACTCAAAACTTTCAGGAAGTCATCCAAATAAAATTAGATATTTAAGTTTTAGTTTTTAATTGCAAAAGTAACTTAAGTAGACTTTTGCCAACAGTGAGAAGACTTCCATCGATAATTTAGAAGACTTTCTTGGAAGTTCTATGTCGAAAGACTTCCTTAGAAAATCAAATTTTTACACAATTTGGTCAATTGTAAAACTAACATATTTATTTTAGAATTTGGTCAATTTCTTACACATGAAGTCTTCTTTGGTGTTTTTGAAAAAAATTCAAAAATAAAAGTAAGCCAAGATTTATAAAAAAAGACTTCCAAAGAAAATTTCTCTTGAAGTTTTCCTTTTTAAATTTATAATTGCAAAAATGACATTTCCGGAAGAGTTCATAAAGTCTTCTACAAGATCAATTGGTGACAACTTATCTTGTGAGAAGGCTGTTAAAGGGTGAGGTCTTGAGTTCGGATAACGCCAAGCGCATCAATAACCTACTGGTAGATGTAGAGGCGTTTCTTCCCACGATGAGGGGTAAGGGTCGGTGCTCTGCAGAACTGTGAAATTTGGGGTCCGCAGGACAGGTTGTCACCAAAAGTTGACTTTTTGTGACAATCCGTCCCGTGAACCCCATATTTCACAGCCTTTCAGGGCATCAACCCTAATCCCTCACCTTGGGAGGAAACGCCTCCACATCCACCAGTAGATTATTGATGCGCTTGACATCCCTCGAACCCAAGACCTCACTCTTTAACAGCCTTTCACAGGACAAGCTATTACCGATTGACCTTCAGTTCAATTGGTGACAGCTTGTCTTGTTAGAGGGCTGTTAAAGGGTGAGGTCTTGGGTTCGAGGGACGCCAAGCGCATCAATAACCTACCGGTGGATGTGGAGGTATTTTTTCCCATGATGAGGGGTTAGGGTCGGTGCTCTGCATGGCTGTGAAATCTAGGGTCCGCAGGACAGGTTGTCACAAAAAAAAAGTTGACTTTTTGTGACAAACCGTCCCGTGAACCCCAGATTTCACAGCTCTGCAGGACATCAACTCTAACTCCTCACCGTGAGAGGAAACGCCTCCACATCCACCGGTAGGTTATTGATGCGCTTGGCGTTCCTCGCACCCAAGACCTCACCCAAGACCCCACCCTTTAACAGACCTCTCACATGACAAGCTGTCACCAATTGACCTGCAATTCAATTGGTGACAACTTTTCCTGTGAGATGTTAAAGGGTGAAGTCTTAGGGTCGAGTAACGCCAAGCGCATCAATAACCTACCGGTGGATGTAGAGGCGTTTTCTCTTACGATGAGGGGTTATGGTCGATGTCCTACAGGGCTGTGAAATCTGGTGTTCACGGAACGAATTGTCACAGATACATGTTTCAATGGATGTGAGTGGGTATGAAAAAATATGAATAGAAGAGAACATAACTTTTAGAGGTTAAGAACCAATGCAGAAAATTATCACCTTTCGATTCTGAAGTTAAAACAGTTTTATGAAATATGCATAGTATGATTCAACATTCAAAATGTTAGATTATTAGAGACTAACCAAAATGATTATAAATCTATTAGAAAGGCAAAAAATTCAATAGATCGTAAGGAAATTGCAAAGCTAAAATGAAGTCTCCATAAATTTTTGATAATTTTTTGATAGTATTCTTCTTTTGTGCGCAGTTGTAGATTCATTAGCAAACACATGTAGGTGATATTATAAAAAGTTTTGTTTTGTTAGTTGTTTTATTTCGATTGGGTTAAACAATTTATTGCAAAAATAATAATAATAAGAACATTCCACTCTTTCAATAAAATGTGTTACCATATTGTAGTTTAATAATCTTAAAGCTTTACTTGAAGATCTGACAAAATTAAATACAAAGCAAAACCTTCTTTTTTATTGACATTAAATATTATTTTATTATCTAAACAGTTTGTCGTGAATGTCTTTTTTTTAACGATTTTTTTTTGAACGCATGTTATATACTTTTTCTTGTGCAACATCTTATATCTTTCTATTCCTATATATATATACTTCAATTCATATATATATGATATGATAACATCTCTCTCTATCTCTCACTTCAGATTTCACATCAATCGAATTCCTCAACCATAGACGCTTCTGCAACATCCAAGCTTCTCATATCCGACATCGCCTCCATCGACATCGACATCTCTTTTTAAGAGGTACTGTCAGTAAATCTCCGTTTTGTGTTAGAAACTCACCGTATGAACTGAAATTATCATCTTCAGATGATCCACCATCCGAATCGTCGAACATATTAAATCGTATGAACTAATTTTGCATTTTTTCTTCTCCTTCTCCTTCTCCTTCTCCTTTTCCTTCTCCTTCTCCTTCTCCTTCTCCTTCTCCTTCTCCTTCTCCTTCTTCTTCTCCTTCTTCTTCTTCTTACTAGAGCAAACTAAAACCATCATAACTCCCACCATAATCTTGGTATCTAGACTTGATTTCTGAGACAAAACTGAAACGAACTTTTTACTCTTCTCTCTCTCTCCATCATTCCGAGTAATTTTGCATTTTTTCTTCTCCCTAATCTCCACACAGAGACGTAGCTGTTTAATTTCTTTTAGGCTTAGAAAACCTTTCAGTTATCGAGTATTGGAAACATAAGCTGGTGGAGTATCATGCGCCATTGTTTTCAAAGCTTTAGTCAAGAACATGAAGCTCACTTGAATCTAGTGTCTCGACTCATTCAATATGTAATCATCGAGTACCAACTTTGTGAATTCGTCGTGTGTTGTTTCCTGATCTATAGGCAAAACTCTACACCCTCTATTGTTGACGTTGAATATATATATGTTTTTCTTAACCTAGTTACCAGAAAAAATAATTATCGGATCCACAAGATCTCACGAAAAGATGAATGAAAAAAATAATAATGAAGAAGAGATAGATGAAGGAGATGAAGAACAAGACACGTCGTCTGTAACATAAACCCTAATGTGACTTATGTAGCGTTAATAGTGACATGCAAATAAGAACTAATAACATGGAAAACCGAACCTGATGACATGGAAAATCAATAAGTTAACCGTCAAATGAATACCTAACACAACCTAAAATAAACCAGCCATCAAGTACAAGGTACATCAGCAACGTGAATATTATTTTAATAACTAAATTTTCACTAATAAATCAGCCGTAATTAGAGTAAAAAATATTAAGTCAATCGTAATTTGTCACACCGTAATAAAAATGTAGGGTAGATATTAAATAAATGGCAAAAAGATAATTTTATTTGGTTATGGTAATAAGTCTTAAAAAATATATATTGTTTAAGTAAACTTCAGAATATGTAATCCCAATATATAAAAGCCCTTGAGATTGAGCTCTTAGGCTATCCACGTCATACTGAAAAATCAGCCAATAAAAGATCATTATTTTGCCACGTCACATTAACTTTATCCCACAAAAAATATCTACGCAAATGATTATCTGAACCCTTATAAACCCATGTTTTGGACATGCTTACATCTTGGCCCAATCAATACTCCGCACCAAAGCCTTTGAAATAAATTCTGACACTTCACCTTCATCGTTCTTCTCAAAGAAACTCAGGCGTCCCTCAACAGCTTCGTTTCTCACCATTAACATCGTCGACCTCCAACAAATATTTCTCATTAAATCTTCTTCTTCACTTTTTTCACCCGAAGACATGGAAGCATTCCAACTTCCTTTGTTTCTCAGCTTATAAATCTGTATTTGTATCTCTATTCCACACAAACATCAGGCAAACGATAAAACCACATAAAGAAATAGTGAACATATCCGCGAAATCCACCAGCAAATCTGCAATGGCTCAGTTTTTCAATGATGTCTCCCCTGGCTTCTCGGAATCAGAGTTGCGTTTCCGTTTAATCCATCAACGGGAAGCAAGAAACAAAGCGAAAGGGGCATGTTTTTCGGGTTAATACTGCTCCGTGTCAGTAAGCAGGTATGCAATCAAATTTCAAATAAGATTATTTGCTTCTCTAAGATCTAAATTCAACATTCCAGATGACTGTCTAATGTCGTTTACGACGGAAACTGTTATACCAGGGTTCATCTCATCTAACTGTGATGCTTGATACCACACAAAACTACATCATGTGACCACCTACAACCTACCGAATTTCTTCGCAACCAAAATTAAGTACATTTACTGAGTTGCTGATCACCATGTAACAATATTTGTTTTACACAAAATGTTGTCTTCTCCGAGGTTGAGAACAAGCGTCTGGTTACTGACACAAACAAGTTCAGATTCCACTTATTTGAAGACTTTGAAGACAACTGTGAGGTGACCTCTATGGTAAGCTTCATATTCTTCTACCTTGGATGCCTTACTTTCGTAATTGTTTCAAATTTCATTAACACCCCTTTACGTAGCCAATTTCGCCACCGAATATTGTAGATGAAGCTAATCAATAGGAATGACCCGGTACTTGATGAAGCTGATAGCTTCCACTTAGCGAGTATATATTGGTTGATCTACAGCCAAAAGAGTAAGTTGTTTGAATTGGCTGTACTACCGACCTTCCCCTGTATTTATATCAAAATTTAACTCATTCTCAATGAGATTTTGCAGAGAACTTTCTATGAATGTATACATGTGGGACCAGGCTGCCAACGAGTTGTACAGGAAATTCAATGAAAGCGCAGAAATACTGTCAAACAAATTTCTGGAAATTATGACGAATAATGTGATTCACCAAGGTTGATTTGCAGACCTGTCGTACATAATCATCATGGCTTTCACCAAAGTCATTGTCTCTTAAAACTTTCTGATTTACTTTTGTATGGAGTTTTATAAAGGGTTATACACGGCATTTTAGTATAAAGTTAGAAGCTTTTCTATTTTGAGGATATACTTTACTGTTACATATGTTTTATGCAGGGTTCCTCTTTTCCAAGAGATGATCATCCGGCTATCATGTTTTCGTAATTCTTTTCCTTGACTTCAAAGTGAAATGATCATCCGGCTATCATGGCTGATGGGTCTGTTGATGGAACCTCATAAACCAATTTCCAAACACTTATTTTCTCTTGGACCTTCAAAATCAAAGTAAGTACTACAACCACTCTCCAAACAAGCAAACCATAAGATATGAAAAGTCTTAGAACATCTAAAATGAATTCTCAGATCTTTGCAGATGGGATTTCGATTTTACCAAGGCAGTGTGGCCGAACATCTTGATGGTCACACATATAATTCACAAAACTTTTATACAGAGATTGGTTATCTTGGTCAGCTTCTCAACTTTTCCTGCCAAGCTTTTGTGTCTTTGTTTGTCTAATTAACGGGATGCTGTAAAAACAGGAGATATAAAGAAGAGATTTTTCGTTGAGGCGTTACTGGCAAAGGCAATGTGATAGAATATATAGTTTGTAAACACCCAAATAGGAATAATTTTCCATTTGATTATCTCAAATGTTTCATATAACTAACTATTTATTATATTTTGTTCATTGTTTTTTGTAGTTAATATCTACCATTCTCTATTTCACAAGAAGTGTCCACCTCATCAAAGGTATATTCATGCGTCCTTAAAATCATTGTATCAAAATTAAGTTAGTTTCTGCATTTCTTTACATGCTAATTGTTGAAAATACCCATTTAATTCTGGTGGGGTTCTGCAAATAACAAATGAAAGAAGTAATGGGTTCCATGGCAGAAAATGGTAGTGGTAAAAAAGAATATAGCTGACCGTGGGTTGTGGCAAGGCCACATTGCAGCTCCAGTTTTCAGGAAGACAACCATCGCTGCTTCAAGTGGTAGTATTGTATCCAAAGTTTCTTATATCCTTTCGATTGTTTGAACAAACTCTTAAGTTTTTCAAAGAAACTTCTAATCTTAATTCTGCATGAAATGTCTACAGAAGTGATGTACATGGATTTCCGATATAACAAACTGTCGAGTACGTAAGCAGTAGCAGAAGTCGATTCATGTTACAAGTCTTTCTCCATTTACCTTAAGTTTTTCACCTCTTAAACTTGGATATTTTAGTATGATAGCATATCACAACTGAGTCATTGAAAATAATATAAGATTTGTAATTTCATTTCTGGAAATCTCTTACGTCTTGCCATTACTAAACGTGTAGGTGTGTTTGACTATAGCAGACACATAGCTAAGAAAAGTCATCCTACAACACAAATCTATACAATATTTTTTAATTATCTGGTGGTTGGATATAATACCAAAAATACACTTAATGTACTTTATCATCAGAGAAAAAACATTTTAAAAGACCAAATAAGTTTTCTTTAGAGGTATGTTTAGTTACATGTAGCTTTTGGTACCTTACATTACAAGATATCTTTATCGTCCAAGTGCTTTATCTTCCCTCTAACTTTTTCCCAAGCAAAGGAGATGAAAAACATTGTCAATAGGAGCAAAAGTTGGAACATAATGTATATACACGGATGTCTTAAGATATTATCATTGGATTATCCAAATACAATAAGAAACTTTTAAATTGATCAGGACACAAATAAATTGATAAATAAATCATTACTGAACTAAAAAAAGCACATACTTATTATAAATATTTTAAAATAACTGATCATAAATGCTCTCTCTCTATATATATATATCAATCATAATAAAATCAATTATATACCAGAAATTTTACATGAACAATTTCAAAATATTAAATTAACCATTCATTTTATTAAAAAGTCATTTTATTGTCCATCAAATATCATACTCATACAAAATGGTAAATTGTAAATAATTTATAAATAATATATCCGGGCGTAGCCCGGTAAAATCTTCTAGTTAAGATGTAAAACTTATAAAAAATAACCTCTGAGTAATACATATACGTAAAGGTAAATGTCAGATTTTCTATAATAATTTTATTTAGTCTTTTTTGACAAAAATATTTTCTTCTTTTGACTAGTATCCTTCCTTTTTTACTATACTATTTGATAATGTTGAAATCACATATGTGGTTCTGGTCAAACTAAAGACTAAAGAGTAACACATTGTTTGGTCCGTCAATAAAACGTGTTAACGTTTTCTAGTTTTATAATGTAGAAGCCTTGAAGGTCTCACAAAATCAAGACTTGTTATACAGTGTGCCGTGCATGTCTTACTTTCTTTTATTCCTATTTATATATATGACATGCGGGATTACATATGATAACATCTCTCTCCACAAGTTTTTGATAGTATTCTTTTTTTGTGCGCAGTTGTACATTCATTAGCAGAAACGTCTAGGTAATATTATAGAAAGTTTTATTTTGTTAGGTGTTTTATTTCGATTGGGTTAAACAACTTAATGCAAAAAAAAAGAATATCAATCCATTCTTTCAATAAAATATTTTACCATTTTCTAGTTTGATAATCTTGAAACTTTACTTGAAAATCTGATAAAATTAAATACTAAGCAGATTTTTTTTTATTGGCATCAAATATTATTTTATTATTTAAATAACTCGCCGTGCATTTTTTTCTTTCTTTTGAACGGTTTTTCTTTGAACACATGTCTTATATACTTTTTTTGGTGCAAAATCTTATATCTTTCTATTCATATATATATACTTCTATTCCTATATATATATATATATATTATGATAACATCTCTCTCTATCTCTTACTTCAGATTTCACATCAATCACTTTCCTCAACCATGGACGCTTCTACAACATCCAAGCTTCTCGTATCTGACATCGCCTCCATCGTTGATCACGTCCCTTCAAACTATGTCCGACCAATCTCTGACCGTCCAAATCTGTCCGAGATTGAAACTTCCGGTGATTCCATCCCTCTTATCGATCTCAAGGAGCTCCATGGACCCAATCGAGCCGACATTGTCCAGCAGTTTTCTCTTGCATGCGCTTCTTATGGCTTCTTCCAGGCAACTACATGCTTAATTCAATATGCTTCATTGCACTGCACTTCATTTTAACTCGAACTTGCTCTGTTTTACTGCATTAGGATCATTTTCTCCAATTTACTATTGTTTTATTACAGGACACTATGATATTTGTTGTTGTAATAGAAGACACACTGTTTCGTTGTGTTAAAATGTTATTGTTTCATTTTTCCAGATCAAGAACCATGAGGTGCCAGAGAAAACAATCGAAAGAATGATGACGGTGGCAAGAGAGTTTTTCCGGCAGCCAGAGAGCGAAAGAATTAAGCATTACTCTGCGGATACAAAGAAGACGACCAGACTCTCCACAAGTTTCAACGTTAGCTCAGAGAAAGTCTCTAACTGGAGAGACTTCCTCCGACTTCATTGCCTTCCTATCGAAGATTTCATCAACGAGTGGCCTTCGACTCCTGTCTCATTCCGAGAAATCACGGCTGAATATGCCACAAGCGTTAGAGAATTGGTCCTGGTACTTCTTGAGGCAATCTCAGAGAGCCTAGGCCTTGCGAAAGGCAGTGTAAGTAATACATTAGGCAAGCACGGGCAACACATGGCCTTAAACTACTATCCACCCTGTCCTCAGCCAGATCTAACTTTCGGACTTCCCGGACACAAAGATCCAAACTTGATCACTGTTCTTCTTCAAGATGAAGTGTCAGGTTTGCAAGTCTTTAAAGATGGTAAATGGATCGCTGTTCATCCTATTCCCAACACTTTTATTGTCAACATGGGTGACCAAATGCAGGTACTTGGGAGAAAACAAATTGAAAATTTCATATGTTTCTTCACCGTCCTTGTGTTAAGTTTATGTGGTTGATTCTCCTCTCAGGTTATCAGCAATGACAAATACAAGAGTGTGCTACACAGAGCGGTTGTCAACAGCGACAAGGAGCGGATATCGATACCGACATTCTACTGTCCTTCTTTAGACGCTGTGGTTGGCCCACAAAAAGAGCTGATTAATGAGGAAGAAGAGTCTCCTGCCATTTACAGAAGCTTTACATATGCTGAGTATTATGAAAAGTTTTGGGACAGAGCACTTGCTACTGAGAGCTGTATTGACTTGTTCAAAGCTTCCAGAACCTAAGACTCTGTAGTTTAAAAGCAGTCATGTCCAAAACAAGAATGTCCATCTGTGTTTCAGTTTCATTTTATTTCCCCTATATTCTCATGAATGTTAATTCAATCTGTTTAACAAATAAAACAAACTGTTCTTCATTTCTTTTGTCTCAACATCAACTTCTTATTAACCAAATCTTATGCCGACATTGGCTATCCATATAATATTGTGACTTGACCTAAGACTCTTCATATTTAGCATGGCTAACTCATTGCCTCAGATTATATCAGAGTTCTTACTCTTGGTTAGGCTCTTTGTTATTACGGACTGAGAGCATCTTCACCCACAATTTATATTTCACTCTAAATTAAAGTTTATAGTAAAAATGTTCCAAAACCTCTCCATTTTCACTCTATAATAGAGTAAGAAGTAGGTTTTCTCTATGTATAGAGTAATCCTTTTATTTATTTTTATCAATGTATTTTCTACTGTAAAATAAAGTACAATTGAAGTATAACTAAATTTTATTTTAAAGTAAAAAATAGAATGCACCATTGTAGATGGTCTGAGAAAGACATTGCGTAAACAGCTAAATAAATGAAAAATGAATAAACGCGATAAAGTAATACTACACACAGATTAAACTGAATCACAGGCCGGGAATCGAGATCCATGTGATGTCTAGCTAGTGTTACAGGTGAAAACAGATTAAAAGCATATATCAACATTTTGGCTTCTAGATATAACTCTCCACCTTCCTGGTCTTAAAGGATCCATCATAGACGAAACTTGCTCCCTTTTTTTTGCCAAGCCACATCAGTATTTCATCTCACCCACCTGATTGTAGCCTCTCTACTGTTAATCCAATCATTCGAAACTTCTTTCACTTTTTTCATTTTTGTTGCTGCATAACAATCCATCGCATAATAACCACAGTACTTGTTTACCTATTTCAGTTTTGTTGCTGCATAACAATCCATCCCATAATAACCACAGACCACGAGCCACCTTCAAACCAAAAAACATATTAAACTACTCCAAGATCCTTGAATTGAAACCAAGTAGCGAAGTAGTTTTTATTTGTCTTGATCTTATCAGGTGAGTTGCCGGGGTTGATTAAATTATCAACATGAACCGAAATATGATGCCAAAATTCGCGCTTGAAATAGATGAAGATGGAATAATCTGACCATGTCTTTTTGAAACCATACGATCAAAAGTCTAAGTAAGTTTTGAAAACCAACATCTATTAGTTGTTGTGTATGTACTCAATGAACAATCCATGTTCTCCTTAACATACGAAGCATGTAAGATGAAAAAATTCTGAACCATTATCACTTTGAATACTTTTCATCTATTTAAAAAAACTCATTTTCTACAATTACAACAAAATTTCAAACTCGCACATTAACTTATCTGAGAGAAGATATAAAAGACTATATGAGAATAATCATCTAAGATTGTAAAGAAACATCATGAACCGCAGAAAGCTATATAGCCACAATGGATCAAATCAAAATTCTCTTTTGCACTATGTGAGCTACCATGAAAGCACTGTTTGAATTTGCTTAGCTGAAAAAACAACATCACAACTCTAAATAGAAAGCTCATTATTACTATTAGAGGAACTACAAACACCAGGAATGCATTCCATGCCTTGAAAAGGCCGATGGCTTATACGATGATGCCACAAAAGTAATCCATTACGAACTCCACTATGCAGGGAAACAACAATATGTTTTCCACAAGAAGTTATTACTAAATATATGGAGTAGACAAATATTTTCAAATAACTCTATCTTCCAAAGCTGCTCAAACAGTGGATCAAGTCTTGGCTTGTCTACCTCCTTGTATTGTTGTTTTTGTTTCTGAACCTGGACATTCACCAATAGGGTGACCTGATTTAATAGATACATGATTTAGTACAGTCATACACAAAGTCGTTCCTGGTCTTGTTTATTGGGAAACACAATTATTAGTTTTTAAAAGATCTGATAATACTTTTGTATTCTACGTGATAACTTTTCAAGAGAACGTACAAAGCCTTTTATACATCTAAGGCAATCCTAACTTCTTGGATACAAGTCTATCTCCAAATATACTTACAACCGAAATATTCTCATAACAAGAATATTCGTAACTATATCTCAATACCCCTCCTCAAGTTGGAGCATGTAGATTTCGAATGCCCAACTTGAAAAGAAAAGATTGAAACACTTTCCCTCCAAGAGCTTTTGTAAAAATGTCTGCCAACTGATTTTGAAATGGCAGTCCAATTCGACGTGTTTGGTATGCTCGTGGAAAACCGGATTCGCAGCAATGTGTAAGGCTGAGCGACTATCACAAAATAAGTTCACCGGTCCTCAGTGACCAATGCCCATGGTGTGAAGAACATTCTTGATCCACTTCAACTCGCATAATGCTTCTACCATCGCGCGGTACTCTGCTTCAGCAGAAGAACGAGATACTACATCCTGTTTTCTTGACCGCCAAGAAATAGGAGAGTCTCCCAACTGAACCAACCATCCACTAAGCGATCTCCTTGTCAGTGGACACCCAGCCCAATATGAATCCGACCAGGCTGTAAGTTGGAAATCACAATCAGATTTAAGTAAAATGCCCTTTCCAGGTGACCCCTTTAAATATTTCACGACACGAAGACCAGCATCCCAATGCTCCTGAGTTGGTCGCTGCATGAACTGAGAAAGAGTATGGACGGCGTAAGCAAGGTCAGGGCGTGTCGCTAATAAATAGATTAATCTACCAACTAGGCGTTTGTATTGCTGCGGATTGGACAGAAGTTGAGCTGTAGACTTAGCGAGCTGATGGTTTTGCTCGATAGGAAAGTCGTCAGGTCGTCCTCCGAGGTATCCTACATCGGCAAGAATGTCTAGTGCATACTTTCTCTGAGACAAAAATATCCCCTCCTGGCTGCGAGCCACTTCTATACCCAAGAAATATTTAAGTTTTCCAAGGTCTTTCATGTGAAAACACTTACTCAAATAAGCCTTGAACTCTTGTATTACCTCATCCGAACTTCCTGTGAGAACAAGATCATCAACATATATCAAAATGTGAAGCTCCTTCTTTGTCGTAATCAATGAGAACAATGAGTGGTCAACTCCACACTGAACAAACCCGTAGTCAAGCAATGCCTTTGCAAATTTTGCAAACCAGCAACGTGGGGATTGCTTTAACCCGTACAAAGACTTGCGTAGGCGACACACCATACCCTTCTCTGGCGCATGAAAACCAGGCGGAAGCTTCATGTAGACCTCCTCATCTAAGTCACCGTGCAAGAACGCATTATGGATGTCCATTTGATGCAAATCCCACCCTCGCCCACAAGCAATTTTCAGAAACATGCGTACTGTTGTCATCTTTACGACAGGCGCAAAATTTTCCAAGTGCCTTGAACCTCTCGACAGTGCCGTCCGCGTTGAACTTAATTTTGAAAACCCATTTGCACCCTATCGCATGTTTTCCAGGAGGAAGATGTTCTACAGTCCAGGTTCCATTTTCTTCTAGAGCAACAATCTCGAAACTAGCTGCATTCCTTCATCTTTCATCCTTCATTGCTTCAGCGAAGGATTTTGGTTCTACACTACCAGTAACAGCAGCCAAGAATGCGGTATGAGCTGGTGAGAATCGGTCACATGATAGAAACTTTTCGATCCCATAGAGTGAGTCAAATTCAAATTCGTATTCTCCTCCACCTCCATCTTTATGTCGTCGAACAGTATTGAGCACATAATCCTGCAAGCGAGTGGAAGGTTTCTTCTCGCGCAATCCTATTCCCAGCTCTATTACAGGTTCCTCAGTTATTTGCTCAGTAACAGAGCTTTCCTCTGTTTCTGGTTGTGTGATTTATATCACAGCATCTTCTGTTCTACCCATATCTGTTTCTTTCTCTTTGACTTCTCCACTTGACTCTTCTCCGAGAGTAACTGGTGTCTCCATGTGATCATTCCCAGGCTGACGTTCTTCATCTTCCACTAAATCAAGAATCCTTTCATCTACTGTGTTCACTCCATCATCATCATCGTCTTGGAACAAAACAGCATCAAGATCCACTAGTTGATTACCATCATAGACAATATCTTTAGCCGAAGGTGGTGAGGGAGATTCCGAGAACGGGAACACTTCTTCAAAAAATGTGACATCGTGAGATACAAATACTTCACGTGCATCGAGATCAAACAATGTACATCCTTTCTTTGCATATGGATATCCCACAAAGACGCATCTACGGCTACGACTTGCGAACTTATCTCCATTCCTCTTCTGGTTATGCGCGTAAGCAAGACAACCCACGACTTTAAGTTCATCATAATTTGGCGCAGAGCCAAATATGATTTCATAAGGCGTTTTACCCTTGTGTATCTCACAGGGAGTTCTATTGATTAAATGTGCAGCAGCGAGCACACATTCTCCCCAGAACTCAGTAGGGAACTTGCCTTGAAACATAAGTGCTCTAGCAATGTTCAGGATGTGACGATGTTTTCTCTCTACTCTCCCATTTTGCTGAGGAGTACCAACACAAGAGGTTTGGTGAACAATACCGTTAGCAGAGAAGAACTTCCTCATGGATGTAAATTCTGCTCCATTATCGGATCTGATTATTTTTACTTCTTTAGCAAACTGTCGTGATACTAAAGCCATGAAATTTTTCAGTGTTTGTTGTACTTGTGTCTTATCTGCCAAAAGAAAAACCCAAACTCCTCTTGAGAAATCATCCACCACAGTGAGAAAATAATAAGAACCACACAAGCTTTGTGTTCGGTAAGGTCCCCATAAATCGACATGAATAAGCTCGAAAATGTCATTGCTTTTATTGATACTCAAAGGAAACTCAGTTCCACACTGTTTTGCGCGAAAACAAATATCACAAACCGAAAGCTCAACACTGCTACTATTAACTACTGGCAATTGCCTTATTCTCTTCTGCGACGCATGTCCAAGTCGCTTGTGCCACAGCTCCAACGACTCCTTTGCATCTACTTTCTTCACTCTACTCGCCATCTCCCCTTCTTGAAGAAAATAGACGCCATCTCTTCTCCTACCCACTCCAATCGGAGTCATCAGCATGAGGTCCTGCAACAGACAACATGTCTTTGAGAACAGGACAATACAATTGAGCTCATCTATCAGTTGTGAAACAGAGATCAAATTGCACTTCAATTCTTTCACATAAAGAACACTATGAAGTGTCAGATTCTTAGTCAAAATGATGCTTCCTTCCTGATCCGCCATGACCAGTTTCCCATTAGGTAAGCCAACTAGACACGGAGCAACTGTATGCAGATCAAATAAACAATCGACAACTCCTGTCATATGATGAGAAGCACCGCTATCCACTATCCAATCGTCTTTTGAAATCTTACCAGTGAGGCGTGCCTCCTCTGGTTTCTCTGCGAGCAAGCGTACCAGTTTCTCCCACTGATCCTTTGTCAAACCGGTTACTGCGTGAGCATCAGAGGAAGATGTGACATGAGAAATCATATTTATACTTGCTCCTTTCCCGTATACTCCTTTGTTTCCTTGTTGTGAGGATTTGCCTCCTCTTCCTTTTCCAAATTTCTCAAGCCACCATTCCGGATACCCGTGCAACTGATAACACGTTCCGGCATCATGTCCTGTTTTATTACAATGAGTACAAAGAACGCCTCCGTTCCTAGATACCCCTCCGAGACAATGCTTTATTTTTCTAGCAATCTCGAAGATATTGAGCCTTCTTTGGGCCAACAATTCATGGGATGATCGGGCCATTTTTCGGGCCGGATTAATGGGTCAGGGTATTGGGCCAGCTCTGATACCATAAAGGATATGATAATACTTTTGTATTCAACTTGATAATTTTACAAGAGAACATAAAAAGCCTTTTATACATCTAAGGCAATCCTAACTTCTTGGATACAATTCTATCTCCAAATATACTTACAACCAAAATATTCTCATAACAAGAATATTTCTAACTATATCTCAATAGTTTTGTTGGCAGTAATGACATAATGACTAAGGTTTACAAACTAGAACTAAATTAAGTTTTAGAAACAGAGTTGTGCATTGCTCAGTCGACTTGAGTGTGGGCCTTTGGGAAGAGGAAACAACAAGAGTAGAGACCATCTTCACACAAAAAATGCAATAGGCTCACATAAAAATGAAGGACAAAAACCTCTTTTGACCAATAATCTATCAACAACTACTTTATGCATAGGAAATTAAAATAGAGCATATGATAAAAAAAATGTTATGTAATGTACATATTAGAGCAACCAATAGCAGAATGAGTCACTTTAAGCTCCTTGGAATCAATGAAGAAATGAAGACCTAATAGACATATGGTCACTCGTCTATGGTTTTACCTTTTAAATATAAATACATATCTTTTTATGTATGAATTTTAAACAAAAAAAAGTAAATGAAGAGCTTTATTTTTATCCTCTTGTTTTAAGTTTTACCCTTTGTTCATTATGCTTTCAAGTTTGCCATTGTTCCTTTCTCTTCCAATTTAACATGTTCTTCATATTTAGAAATCACATAAATGATTATTTTCGATAATTTTTGTTCAGTACAACAAATTTTGACCATAACGACTACATATATCGAGGTTAAATCATAGTTAAATCACTATTACGATGACTTAACTACGATAAAAAATCGTAGTTACTAGCTCGTCATAATGCACTAATCAACGTAACATCGACGTAACTGGATGACGAAAGAAAATTGAGGTTAATTCATCGTAATAACTAATCGTCGTAATAGAGACGTAATATGTGTTAGACGTAACATCTTTGTAATGCACATTGAAGTAAAGGAGACATACAATTCAGTCGTAGTTTTCGTCGTAAGTACGAGGTTAGATAGACATAAGATTTACAATGATTTACCCACGATGTTGAAGTACATTCATCGTAATGTATACGACTACATTACATCTAAAGTCAAAAATATCCAGTCACAGTTTTTGTCGTAAGTACGAGGTTAGATAGACATAAGATTTACAACGATTTACCCTCGATGTCGAAGTACATTCGTCGTAATGTATACGACTACATTACATCAAAAGTCAAAAATATTTACTACGAATTAACCTTGATTTATTAAAAACATTCTAAGTATAAATGTTTTTTCTATTTTGTTCAATAAACAAAAATGAAAAATAGAATTCGTTAAAAATAATTTAATAACTAATAATAACCAATAATATAAAAGAAAAACCAATAATATATTAAAATATTTAAATATCCAAAATAAAAATTACAAAAAAAAAAAAACTAAAGATTAAGGTCATCACGAAGCTCAGAACTACGGTGCTCGGTTCGTCGCTCTAGATCTGCCTGCTCCTCCGCGGTGCGGTTGGGTGTTATGGTCGGATGGATTTGGTTCCACATCTGCTCATACATCGGGTTTGTCTCCGCAGTCAGATCGAACATTGCCGCTATGGCCAAAATCTGATTCCTATTCTCCCCTATGACAGTGTTGGCAGCTGAAAAATCTGCCCGGAGCTAAGCATTCTCGTCTCTTGCAGACACATGACCTGCTCTCGCCCGTGGAACATCGTCAACCAAGCCCAGTCCGACCATCGGTCCCCTTTTCTTTGGGACAACCTGTAAGTATTTATAAAAATAAGTATTTAAATTATACAATGTATACATTTTAAAAAATAATACATGTTCAAACACTTTGTTTTGTTCTACCGTCGATAACTGAACGGGTGGTGAATCTGGATTTTGCTGGGACATCTGGGTCTCGACCTCTTGGATTCGAGCTTGTACTTCGTTGTGGATCCTTTCAGCCCGAGCATCCACAAACGACCCATCTTTATGGCTGTGTGTCTTTTTGTAAAGTTTGGAAAGAAATGGAGATTCTCTATCTGCAGCAGATTGTTGGAAAAATTTTAAAATTTTAAATTAAAAAATTAATTAATAAAATATTTATTAATAATTGTTTTTTTTTAAAAAAACTTACCATCTTTAAAGCAACTCTGGCGTGTGGGACTTGTCCGGAAGTATAAGGCAATGGTAAATTGCCTTTGGCATCTGGCGTGTTCCTGGCTGCTGAGCAATTGTTGAACGTGCTAATACTGCGAGGCAACAACCAATATGCCTTCAGGCCTGCCCAAGTCATCTCGCTGACATATGTCAGTTTCAAAGCATCACCCTGAAACCTCCACTTATCTTTCCAGTCGCCAACAATGTTCTTAAGACGATCCATTGCCTTCTCGTTGAACGTCATCTTCACTCGCTCGTTGACGAAAATAGACCAATTCCATTTTTGCTGAAAAACATTAATTAATAAATGTACAAAATAAATTAAAAAAGAAAAAAGAAAATTAAAATATATAAAAACTAACCTCAAAACACTTGAACCAAGTCCTCCGAATGTGCTCTGGTGTAAGATTTCAGTTAGGATACGGTTCAGAAAAGTATGACTTGATGGTATCTGAAACGGACCGACCAAGACAATTATCTGTCTTAAACCTGCAAAAAACGAAAAATGTAATTATATATATAATTTATGAAAACAATTAACAATAAATTAAATTTACCAGTATGTGTCTGGTGGTCGATCGGGGTTGATGACGGGTAAACCTTCGCGGCCGGGCACTTGAAGCAAATCCTCGACGGTAAACCTAGCATACGGTGCATCTGGGGGCACCAACAAATCAGGATGGATATATGCCTGAGCACCCGGACCACCTGCAGGAGGTAGAGCAGCAGCTGGTGGAGGTTGAGCAGCAGCTGGTGGAGGTGGAGCAGCAGCCGGAGGACGTGGAGCAGTAGCCGAAGGAGGTGGAGCATCTGGTCGAGGTAGTGGAGGTACATACGGTGCAGGAGGCACCCATGGTGGAGGAGCAGCAGCAGCCGGTGATGATCGTTCCTGAATTTGGCTCTCAGGAACAATATATGGCTCGGTTGCAGTACCGGAGCTAGAAGCTGATCGATCAGTCTGTCCACACAGGAATGTATACTCATATGTGGATCGGTTCTCTCGAAGTCGTTTTCTACCATGAGGAGCCATGTCTATTGAAAAAAAAAATTAATTAATTAGTAATGGAAACAAATAAATTCAATTAATTAAAAATATATATAATTTTTTTGTAAACTAACTATATAAACAAATTCCAGAAACCTAATCCACTTATATTCCTAAACTAAACACCTAATCTAATTTCATCCCTAAGCTAAACCACCTAAAAAAAAAAAAAAAAATCGTATCTAGAGAGAAGGCAGAGAGATGGTAGAGAGAGGGGATAGAGCAACCGTGTGAGGTCTATTGTGGCTTAATACTCACTGATTTCCAGAAGAGAGTATTAAGTTAATGTCAAAACAAATATAATAATAAATAAATAAATTATTTATTTACCTTTCAAATGACTGCATCTCCTCGCAGTTAAGGAGTATATATGTGTGGGCACTATGAGCGTCTTTTGTACTCGACCACCAAACTTCTTTAAGTTTCCTAGCAAGACGTCTAATTTGACAGAATACGTTAGGAACACCTGGTAACATATGTCGGCATAACACCACCATCATCATATCTGCTAGGAACCCTTTTTTGTGTACGGACTTGTGATCCAAAGTAGTGCGACGTGAAGTGATAAGTTTCCTCAGTCAAACTCTCCGCCACTATTGAACCTTCCACCCTTGCAAGAGTTTTTGCTTTTCTTTTGAAATGTTTCATGGATCGCTCATAAGGATACATTCATCCATTATTAACCGGTCCACGAAGCAATGCCCTCATACATGAGGTGGACAAGTAGATGTTCCATGAGGTCAAAATATGACTGAGGAAAGATTTTCTCCATATTGCACATTAAGATCGAGATATTTTCATCAAGTTTTCTGATGACATCTTCTGTTAAGGTATGTGTGCTAAGATCCCGGAAAAAAACTCTGATCCCTAATATATTATATTCCACGAAGAAAAGTTATAATATAATAGTTTTACATAACAATAAGTTAAAATATAGTAATTTATGTTATCTGCAATTGCTTCATGAACATTCTTTGGTAGCAACTCCGTAAATGCAAATGATATTAGTCGTTGCATAAAAACATGACAGTCATGACTCTTCATTCCTGAAAACTTTTGCCCTTTCTCAACACATCTTGATAGATTTGACACATACCCATCTGAGAACTTCACATTTGATGTCACCTACTTGAACAACGCCGCCTTCGTTTTGCTGACATTCTGAAAATGGGAACTGGCATTTCCCATTGTTTTTAATATGTAGTTCACTCCTAGAACATAATGCATGCAAGTCCAACTTTGAGTTCTTGTTATCTTTTGTCTTTCAGGGACGTTCAATAATGTATTAATGATGTTGTCGAATAAGTTTTTCTCGATATGCATCACATCAAGATTGTGTCGCAAAAGTATATCCTTCAAGTATGGGAGTTCCCAAAATATACTCTTTTGTGCCAATTATGATGTATTCTGTAACCACCATCAATATTTGCAGGAGTATGCCAATTACCACCTTTCCGGACTGTTTCTTGTGCACCATAATAATCAATATCCTTCTCGATATCTTCTTCAGATAAATATGTTGGAGCGGTGTCTCCTACAACCTTTTTTGACCGAAGTAATGTCTTGTTCCTTCGGCACAGATGGTTAATGGGAAGAAATCTCCGATGACAATCAAACCATGACGGCTTCCTACCATTTTAAGTTGAAATGTGTCTGTGCTTCCCATACAAGAAAGAAAATCTAGCCTCCCACGCGTTGTCCAACATGATAAAATCTCGTATGCAGGAAAGTCACTGATGGTCCACAAAAGAACTGCTCGCATTGTAAATTTTTTTCTCGTTGAACAATCATACATATGCACCCATGTTGACCACAACTCCTTCAATTTTTCTATCAAAAGTTGTAGAAAAACATCGAGTGACCGTTTGGGATGCTTAGGCTCAGGTATCAATATACTCATGAAAAGGAATTCTCTTTGCATACACATCTCTGGTAGAAGGTTGTATGTTGTCAAGATGAGTGGCCATAACGAGTATTGTTTTCCTGACATTCCAAAAGGACTAAAGCCATTTGTGCACAAGCCAAGATAAACATTCCGAATGTTGCTTGCAAAATCAGGTTGCACCGAATTCAAGTGCTTCCACGCTTTTGCATTTGATGGATGATTGATCTCACCTTCTTTTTGAGTATGTTCAGCATACCATCTCATCACTGTTGTAGTCGTTTTAGATTGATATAATCTCTTAGCCTATCTGTAATGGTAAGTACCACATCCGCTGGTACAATACCCTTTTTCAGCCACACTCTTGCGGTTTATATCGTGGCTTCTTGCAAAATTTACACTCCAACAACTACGCATCTTTCCTCCAGTATATCATACAATTATCTATACAAACAGCGATCTTCTCTGAAGGTAAACCAAGACTGATAACCAGTTTTTGAATCTCATAATAAGATTCAACAAATAAATTATCTTCAGGTAAATACTTTTAAAACAACTCAGCCCATGCATCCATACAAACTTAAGGTAAGTTATGATATTCATCATCCTAGCTGCCAATGACAATTTAGAAAGACCTTCTCTACAACTTTCATAAATTGGTTGATTAGTTGCGTCTAACATTTCATAGAACCTTTTCGCATCCAAGTTTGGTTCTTCTACTTCTACATTGTCTACTTTTGCTGCAACTACTATGGTTGTTTCACGAAATACATCTGTAACCATATCATGCATCTTGTCATGATCTATGACATGATCCTCAGGGTAACTACTTTCAGGATGCAAATTACTCGGTTCTTCCCTATTACCACCATCTTCAAAGTGAGTACTACTACTAGCTTCATTCCTACTATCACCTTCCCCATGGTGAAACTAAATGTAGTAATGTGGGGTAAATCTTCTATTTACTATATGTTTTCAAACTGTTTCACTACAAACAAATTTGGTATTTTTGCACTTACGACAAGGACAAAACATTTTACCAGTTTCCTGCGTGAGAGGTGGGTTTCCAGCCTGGTACATGAATATCTCTGCCCCATTGAGAAATTCATCTGTCACAACACATGCTGAATTTTTATGTGCGTACATCCAACTCTGAACTTCATAGATATTGCCGTTATGAGATATTTTTTTAAAATCTGTTTTTTTTTTGCATCTTTAGAAAGAGGAAAAAATAGCATATTTATAGGAAATTTTTCGATTTGGTAGGTAGAGATTTTGCTACAATTATACTACATATCAAAATTTACTACTACTTAACTACCTTTACTCACCAACCATCAATCCAAACAATAAATACGTTTTGAACCACTTTCATGCCTAGTCGTAACTTAGTCCCTAACTAGATGCAAACTTGTGGATGTAACTTAGTTGTAATATAACTATGTATGTACGACGATTCGTGGCAATACTGGTAAAATCAACGTAAATTATCCTCCATTTTACGTCGATTGTGTTTCGTTGTAATGTTACTTCTCTATTACGACGATTAACGCATTATATGCAAATTTGACGTTACATTGTCGTAACTTTACGACCACAGCTACGTTGTCGTAAATGTTATTAGTTAAATCTATGTTTTGTTATAGTAGTTTAACCTTCAACTCTTTAAAATCCATGTTTCGACTTTACTAATGGTCTAGAAAATATGAAATAGGTCAGTTTTCAAATATATGAGATGAATTAATGGGCCAATAATTTTTTTTCAGATGAATTACAAATAAAATATGAAAATAAGTTAAAAAGAGAATAAAGAATGTTTATAATTTTCTAAGCCTAACAAAAACTTATACTCAAGATATTTTATACAAATACAAATTGAATTCATATTAAATTTCATTTTTAACAAGCATATATTAATGCAAAAAATTAGAAGTAAAGTGGGATGAAATATTTTCTAAGCAGTATATCCCATAGTTAACTGATATTTTAAGTTTAATAGAGTTTATAGGACTCTAGGTGAAATAAATGTTTTTCATTTAATATTTACATATATTTAGGATAGATATAATACACAAATTTTATTTTAATAAAACTATGACAAAGCTTACTATATTTAATTTGGATATTGTTACTTATAAACTAAAATAATAATTATTTAACAAAGAAATAAACTTAGTAAAATATTACGGCTAGGATTTGAGTGTTAACCTTTTAGGTCATTGCACAAGAAAACTCTTCAGGAAACTTGTGAAATAACAAGCACGTAAACAGAAGGGTGGCAGGAATTAAATTTTTGGGTCTTTCAAAATATTTGATCCGATTCTTTTCATCTGAATAATTAATTATCTTATTATTCGATTTGATTTATATAAAGTAAAAATTAATAAAAGAATTAAAAATAATATAAGATAATAATATTTTTAAAAAAATAAAAATTCATTTATTTTTCAAAATTTTGTAACTAAAATAATTAATTTAATTAAAAATATTGTACAACTTAGACAAAACATAAATAATATATATGTATATATATATATAATTTATTGGATCTGATATAAGTTCGTAAAATATATTAGTATTTGTAATTTGTTTCATATTTAATAGATATTGCTTATTAGTATTTGAATTCTTTTGTTGACTTACAACTATTTAATTTTCTTCAGTTCGAATCAAATTAAAATTTACAGATATTTAAATTTTTGAGTTTGAAGCAAATTTAAATTTACAGATATTTTGTCATCCCTACATCGTCGCGAGCACATACAACAACAAAAGTTCACCAACATGAATTTAAGAGTGAACAAGTTGGTGGACATTCTCAAGAAGAAAAGTAACAAATATTTTATGTTTAAGATGATTGGTTTCCACAATTTAATAGAAAATTAAATGCCGTAGGTGTGTTTTTCTTTTTCTTATTCGTCCTGACAATTGTTGAATCTGAAATCGGTAATCTTGGTTGTTGATCGATTTTGATGGTGGGTTTATCAAAGAGACGATTCAGAGAATAAATCGAAGAGTATATTGATTGTAATCGGATGTTTGATGAAGAAAAAAAAAGAACAAGTAATATAAAAACCCTAATTCTAAGTTTGTTCTGGATGTCTGTGTGTGTGTGTTTCTCTTCATCCCAACCTCCTCTTTATATAAGCACTCCGATGTTCATTAAAGTCGGTTTAATGGATCACGTGGGCCGACTTCGATATTATTCATGGGACGAGATCGCACCAAAATGGGCCTATGAGGGTAGATGCAATCTATCCCCAACAATAAGTCTCCCCAAGTTCATCGAAAATACCATTACTATTGTTTTTCCGGTGAATTTCTTTGAACGGGTCCATTGATGATGTGATCTCGGTTATTGGCTCTATTTGATAAACAAAGGAAGTCGACTTTCCGATATCCCTCAGTTCTTCGTACGTCATCTTGGTTGATTATGTTATGCGTACAGGTTACGCGCTATTCCACCATAAACGCATGTGTTCTCGAGATTCGGTGTTAGTGGGACACGTGTCGTGATTCATAGGTCTTTAGACCTAATTATGACAACTGCTCGTCTTCTGCACCAAGTTACTTATAAAAGTCTCCTTCCAATTCTCATTTCTTCATTTCCTCACTGCTTCAACGAAAGGTATTCCCCTTTTTCTCTGCCTTCTCTTTTCTTTCCCTCTCTAACTTTTACTTTCCGATCAGAATGTCTTCTCCCATCCGCCGATGCTCCTTGAAGGGGAAAGAAATTACCACTGCCTCTAACTCCAACAACAGTAGCTCCCCACGGCTTCGCGGACCGAGAGCGATCACACTCGGAGAGATGATTCCAAGGCCGACGAGTGAAGACCTAGCTGAGTTAAACGAGAACGAACGTCGTAGTGTCGTTCAGTTCAGCTTAGAACTGGAGGAAATAGAAGCGTCGGGTCAAGTCGCTGTAGATGACGTGATGCAGGAAACCGAACCGAGATCCTCGCCACAAAACAATCCTGATGCGGATGCTGACTCGGTTGCCAAGGATAAGGCCTCAGCCGAGAAGGCAATTAATCTGGCCCTAACTGACCTCCTTTCCATGCGCTGGACTGGAGCCGACTTTGAATTTGACAAGGAGATTGATCCGGAGCAGGAACGTCGTCTGAGCGTCAAGAAAAACCAGAGATGGGAGAACCACTTCTCTACAAAATCCACGTTCAAAAGCGTTCGTAGACTGGTTCTCTAGACCAGTCCGCCTGCAGGGTTCTCGTTCCTCGTCCCGGCGGACCACCAATGACCGTGGACTCCCCCTGCCGGATACGCGTGCGTCTATGAGTCCTGGTTCACCAACTGCTCGCTATGGTGGCCCCTACAAGAGTTCCTGACGACTTACTGCCACCGAAGTGAGATAACCCTCAGTCAGTACACAGCCAATGGAATCAGGATTTTGGTAACACTCACTGTCCTTGCTGCCAAATTGGGCATCAAGATGTTGGTCCGTTTATTCGAGGAGCTCACAACACCTAGCATCACGGTGAAGACGAGGTTCTTCTATGGAAAGATGGTCCCGAAGTACAACGTAATCACCGGGAAGCCATCAAAAGTGAACTTCTGGAACTGGGCCTACTTCTACATCAAGATTAACGAAGCGTCCTTTGAAGATCCTTCAGTGATACTGAACGGATATTTTAATGCTATCGGTATGAATTTTGAATAGTTAATTATTGCACTTCTACTGATCTGCTTCATCTCTATTTTTTTTTGGTGCAGACCGTCATTCTAAGTGGTCACAGGGCGGGGCTCGATCCTTTCTCGAGGAAGTTAAAGCTATCAGGAAACTGAGTCATCAACATTGGCCCGACATCAGCGAAGCACGTATTCAAGCTGCTTTGAACATGATCAACCGAGGTAACCGCTTAACTTTCCTTGACATCTTTTTGATACTTGATTCTGATGCGACCTTCTTTTTTTTATTTACGCAGCCGAGATTGCAACAGAACAAAACCGCAATCAAAGAATGGGAAAGCTCAATCTCTCGTCTCTCCCTTCTTATGCAGACACAATCGGTACTCCGGTACACGGTCGTGACTCTCCCGGTTATAGTCGGCCTGCGAAGAGGAGAAGATCCTCAACCGCAGCTGAAGTGGCTCCGTCTACTGGCCCGGACCTGCCCCCTCAATCTGAGAGATCAAAAGAACGTCTTGGTGATGAAAACCAAGAAACAGAGATCCACAAAACCCCCTTATTCGAGCCACTTGCCGAGACCGAGGTGGCAATAACGGATGAGGTACTGGCGGAAGAGCATCCAGTGGATCTTCAAACAGAGGAACCGCAAGGAGATCAGCTTCAGAACCCTGATCAGACTGCTCATGGTGACGAGGTCGTTGAGTACCCGCACCTAATTGATTTCAAGTACCAGCACACTGATGTCCCATTTGTCGAGGACCATGAGGTGCCTGCACGCCTATTCTGACAAATAAAGCTGAAGAAAAAGGGGGTGCCTGAGTTGGAGCAACTCTGGCAGAACAGCCGATATCGAAAGATGACTCGAGCTGGGGCCATCGTAAGTTTTATCTACATCCGGCTTCTTGCTTCGCTTTTCATTCATATCTTTGTTTGTTTTTTTACGTTGGTTTCTACTTTTTGTTGGCAGTTCTTTGGAAATGCTAATCTCATAGTGAGAGATTACGAAGCAAAGTTGAGGGCTCAGGACGAGAAGCTGGCGCTGAAGAAAGATTCTCTGAAGAGAAAAATAAAAGAAATTGCCGAGCTCGCGTACTAATGCGGCGCCTACGAGGAGCGAGCAGGTGCACTTGAAACCAAAAAGAACGAGGCCGTTGAACGGGCCGAGCTAGAGAGATCTCGTAATGAGCTCCTCTCCAAAGAGCTGGAAGAGTTAAAGGCTCAGAATGAGGGTCTCGACACTCGAAACCGCTGGAAGTTGTTGAAGCCTCCGAGATCGTCCTTGTCCCGATTGGTCTTGATGAGCATGGCTCCAATATGACAGCCTTCTCGCCTCAAGATATCGAGGATCTTCGTTCTTGAAGCCATTGTTTTTCTTTTTCTTTTTTCTTTTATTTCTCTGTTCCTCCTTGTTGTACTCCCTTAATCTTTATGTAAGAATTTGAACCGACGTCAATTTTTATGAATATATGTTATTCCAATGCTTTGTCGATACAAATACTGCCAATTTCGAATAGACAATGGGTTGAGAACCGAGCTAGATTCTATGGTTGGTAGTTAACCAATTTTGCCGAACAAACAAATAGGATACTATCTCGTTAGATAAGCCGACATCGTTGAACTCGCAAAATTAGGAAGGAACATACACTTAGCTTTTAAGTTTATCGAGCAGTTTTTCCTTTTAGTCTACTGTGATGTCATGTTCATCATTCGACTTTTTATTCTCTATGTGTTTGATAAGAACATAGAGCGAGTAAGTCCATTCGACATGTTCGTCTACTGTGACCTACTACCGACTTGAATCAATAACAAAGTTATGGGTTAAGTGGTTCTGTATAAAGATCCTAGATGGATCAGAAAAAATTATATAAAAAAGTATATATATAAATTTTTTGTTTGTAACTGAACCCGACTAAGGGCTGCCTACGTACCCGAGATGGGATCAAGTCACTCGTAGTTCTTTCTTTTTTTAAAAAAAATTGTGTAACTGAACCTGGCTAAGGGCTGCCTACGTACCCGAGACGGGATCAAGTCACTCGTAGTTCTGATTCTTTTCTCTAAGCGCTGAAATAACGCTTCAGGTTGATTGAATTCGAGGACCTTGGTATCGGTTCTCCGGAGGATGTCTCAAGTCGGTAAACTCTAGGTTTGACTACATATGTTACTTTGTTGGGCCCTTCCCAGTTGGTACCGAGTTTACCTTCTCTCCACTCCCTAGTATTTTCAAAGACTTTGCAGAGAACGAGATCGCCGAGTTGTATCGGACGTGATCTAACCTTTTTGTTGTAGTAGGATTCAGCGAGATTTGATAATTCTGAATCCGCAATAGAGCTTGATCACGTCGTTCTTCGAGCTGATCTAGAGCATCGATCATCATGTTGTGATTAAGATCTTCGTATTGAGGAAGTTTCAGTCTTCTAAGACTGGTGACATTGACCTCGGTTGGAGCCATCGCTTTAACACCATAGGCTAATGAAAAAGGCGTTTTCCCTGTAGCACTTCGAGGCGTAGTACGATGAGACCAAAGTACTCCATCTAACTCATCGGCCCAATCTCCTTTTTTTAAGATCCAATCTTTTCTTGATTCCATCGATGATGACCTTATTTGTTGCTTCTGCTTGCCTGTTCCCCTGCGGATACCTGGGGGTTGAGAAACTAAAGCGTATCCTCCACTTATCGCAGAATTCCCGAAACTTGTTAGAGGTGAACTGACTCCCATTGTCGGTAACTATTTCATAGGGTAATCTGTGCCGACATATAATATACTTCCAGACGAAACTTTGGACTTCCTTTTCGGTGATCTGGACGTAAGCTTTCGCCTCGACCCATTTCGTAAAATAATCGGTCATGACGAGCAAGAAGCGTCTCTGCCTAGAAATCGGTAGGGGGCCGACTATGTCCATTGCCCACCGCATGAATGGGTACGGTGCTGTCGAAGTTTTCAATAGCTTGGTTGGAGAGTGTATGTTAGGAGCGTGTCACTGACATTTATCGCACCGAGATGCGTATTCCTCGCAATCGTTGACCATGGTCGGCCAATAATGACCTTGAGACTTTAGTTTTAACGCGAGAGATCTACCTCCGCCGTGGTTGTCCCCCTCGCCTTTGTGGGTTTCGATTATAACGAGTTCCGCTTCTTCCTTTCCTACGCAGGTGAGAAGCAATTTGTTGGCGGTCCATCGATGCAACCTAGCTTCTATCGATACATAGTTCAAAATTTTTGCTTTGAGTCGACGAGATTCCCATTTATCGGCATGGAGTACTCTTTGTCGAGGTAATCGAGAAAGGGAGTTCGCCAATCTCCACCGCTTTCTGCCGAGGAAGTGATCTCGGTGATGTTGGAGGAGATAGCGAGAATGTCTTTGCCCTCTGGTAGTGTAATACTTGGCTTCTCCACTGTATGGATTAGGATCCTCCTTCTGACTTGATCTCCTTGGTTGTTCCCCAGAGCGGCTAACGCATCTGCGAAGCAATTATCTTTTCTAGGAACCATGGTGAGTTCGAAGTAATCGAATTCTGCAGCCAGGCTTTTAGTGACGCCGAGATACGCATCCATTATTTCGTTTTTGGCCTCATGATATCCGCTATACTGACTGACCACGAGTTGAGAATCGCAAAAGGTATGCAATCGTTTTGCTCCGACTACCTTCGCTAAGCGAAGTCCTGCAATTAATGCTTCGCACTCTGCTTCATCGTTGGACACCGCGAAGCCAAGTCGCAATGATTGCTCGATGAGTTTTCCGGTGGGCGACTGAAAGTGAACGCCTATTCCTGATCCTTTGTTAGATGAGGCCCCATCGACGTGCAAAATCCAGCTTTTGACTGGGATGTCTAGTTCTGCTGCCTGATCAAGGGGAATCTCGACAATGAAGTCGGCTAAAACTTGAGCCTTGATGGCTAGTCTGCTTTTGTACGAGATGTCGTACGAGATGTCGTACTCGCTAAGCTCGATGGCCCACTTAGAAAGTCTTCCCGACTGGTTGGTGTTCTGCAGTATGGTTCGCAAAGGGAGGACGGTAAGGACGACTATGGAATGAGACTGGAAATAAAGGTGTATTTTCCTTGCCGATGTGACGACAGCGAGGGCCATCCTTTCGAGTGTGGGATATCTTGTCTTGGCGTCAGTTAAGCGTTTGCTGGTATAGAAAATATGATGTTGTTCACCTCGATCCTCCTTAATGAGAACGCTGCTTACGGCAGAGGGAGAGACTACGATGTAAAGATACAAAGTATCGCCTGCATCCGGTTTTGCTAGGGCCAGCGGGTTTGTCAAGTACTGCTTCAATGCGACAAAATCCTTTTCGCATGCTTTGTCCCACAAGAATTTTTTATTTCCTCGCAGAAATTCGTAAAATGGAAGACACTTGTTCGTGGATCTCGAAATAAATCGGTTAAGGGATCCTACTCTTCCGGTTAGGCGTTGAATTTCTCAAGCCGTTCTTGGGTCGGGCACATCCTAGACCGTGGAAATCTGTTTTGGGTTTGCTTTGATTCCTTGTTGTGTCACGATGTATCCGAGGAATTCGCCTGAAGTAACTCCGAAGGTGCATTTTTCCGGATTGAGCTTCATTCTGTATTTGCTTAGGGTATCGAAACACTCGGAAAGATGTCGGATACGATCTTTAGCGATGAGCGACTTGACGAGCATATCGTCAATATAGACTTCCATAGTAATTCCCAGCTTATTGGTGAACACTCTGTTGACGAGTCGTTGGTAGGTGGTGTAACACCCCCGACCCATTCTAGGCATAGGTCGACCCACCGGCCAACAATCAAACAAGAACATGACCGACGGACCAACTGTCTGCCAAGGATCGGAAGCGCTACATGACGGGCTAGGGACGATCCGGTCATAGTTACAGAATTATTCCGAAACCTAGACTAGTTCATCCACTAACACGTCCCGCTAACTCAAGACATAGGCTTTGCAACCCGTACCCGAAGTTAACGGTTCCGTTAGATCGAGGCCTAAGGCTTTTCAACCCGTACCAAGACCTAACGTTGTGTTGGTTCGGACTAAACCAATATCATATTGGACCCGTTAATTTTTAAGAATTAATTCTAAGTCTTTTAAGAATATTTGCAATATATTAGGGATCCCAAAACCGATAAAACGCAACGGAAATATAAATCTTTTAAAATCAAACCGTAGCCCAATGCACTGCAATTCTACTCCGGTGGCCTACACGTCCAATCTTCTACAACCTAATCTCCTGAAAAAAGACAACGAGAGTTGGGTGAGTAACGTAAGGTTACTCAGTGAGCTGGCTACCTCTACCCAAGACCTAGTACCTAGCCCAGACAACCCAAAATAACAATCAATCTAGCCTAAAAGGAAAGCTTAAGGCTAATCCCCAAACTACACGACTAAGGTATGCTCGACCTTAATCTAATAATAATAATAAACATGGCCACACGACCATCAACTCAACGGATCCCTAATCTAACAATCAAGACTCGATCAACACCATATCTTGGTGCTAACACTAACTCGAGAGTTCCTCACCCTTGAGACAACACAACAATACTAACTTGACACACTATTCTAACACTAAACGACTCAATACTCTAACATGGGCCCTGGTGATTCCGTGTTCATCCTCTCTATCGGCAACATCCTAACTTCCAACCACAAAGGCCAGAAAGAAGGAACTTTCAACCGACCGCGGCCCACAGTCCTTCGGGTCACCGCGCGACAGCCCACAGTCCTTCGGGTCACTGCCACATTACACCGTCGTGTAATACTCAGCCATAAGCCATGACCTCGTTCCTCTGAGTCTTCCCGATCCAGCAAATAAGGGGTTTCCTTGAACCCGCTGGGTACGAGGATGAGGAAACACTAATCACCCCTAAACAAGCCTAGTATGGACGGGTTACGTACATACTGTCGGCAACACACTAATTCTAGAGACGACCTAGGGAACAAGACTCCTACAACAAACTCAAATACACTAAGGAGTCTACGACACTAACACCAGTACTCGTAGTCCAGCCTATATGGCATAGGACTCGTAGTACTAAATACAACACAACAAGGAAATCGGCCTATATGGCCTAAGATCTCCTGAACAACACAATCCCTGCACAATAACAATCACTACCAAACCAAGCAATCAATAGTCCTAATATCTCTAAGGCAGGTCTAATCTATTCCTAACCAACCCAAAATAAATAAAGGAAGACATGATCTCAATTCTAACAATTCAGCTATGCCATAAATTATCATACTATACCGGTTAATGCATCATTCGTCCTAGTCCTAGTCAGGTTATAACTCAGTCTTAATTTCATTATATGTCAGCTTAGCCCATGCTAAACTGAATCCAGTTCATAAATAAAAATAACCCTAGGACTCTATCATGCATCAGTGTGAGATAACTACTCTATATGCTACTCGATCTATCCTAAGTTCCAAGTGGAACTCAAACAAACCAACTCACAGTGTTCTTGCAGCTTGTCGATCGGAGAGAGCCTAGCCAAAACCCAATGCTTCTGTCTTGAATGGACTGGTATGGACGAATCAGGACTTGGACAGAACCTCCTCTAGCTTCTGGACGTTCTTCTCGGACTTCCGGTAGAGTAACAGCTCTTGAAAATGCTCTAACTTCTTTGAAACAGCTCCAAACCTCTTACTTCTTTTTTTCTACTTTCTCTCTCTATCTCTAACAACTTTTTGGTGTGACTTTGGTGTGTGAGGAAGGAATGAAAACGAGCTGGGGGTGCTGGTATATATAGAATACAGCAGCGAATCAGGTTCAGGTTGGTGGCAGCGCGGGTGTCGCTTCGCATGGCTCCGGACGCATGCATCGCGGCACCTCGTGCTCCACATGGCACTCAGCATGGACCAAGCTCATGCAAAGTGACATCTCTTCTCCTGCCTGGACGACCAGATGTCCATCAGCATGGATAGAATGCATGCCTCGCGACACACCGCTCCCTGTGTGTCGATACGCATGCGCTGGTTGCAGATATCGCGACACTTCGTGCTTCGGGTGTCAAGATGCATGGAACTGACTCATGCACGCCTACAGCTCCTTCTTGTGATGACACTCAGCAGGTTGGATGGTTTAAACCACGTTCTTATCTCATAGATAAGGCTACCTCGAGCTTCTCGGTCGATTTACGCGATTTCGGCCCTTCTGGTGAATTTTCGTCCCGCGATCAATCCCGAATATTTTTCTTCTCCCAATCTGATTATCTGAATACTTCTAATAAACTGAATACTGAGTTCCTCTAAAAATATTTCCCGAGCCTTCGGCTTCCTCTAGAAATTTCGTAAAACCGAAATTACGGTTTTTGTCCAACTTCGGGTTTTCCCGTCGTGCTTGCTTCCCGTCCTGCTTACTCCCGTCCTGCTTACTCCCGTCCTGCTTCCAACTTATAATGTCTCTGAAATAATATTCTGGTGATAGATATGAAGTTTCGCGGAAAACTTAGTGGCTAAGAAATGTCGGGTTTTTGAAACGTCGAGCTTCTAAACCGTCGTGCTTCCAAAAATGTGATGCTTCCAAAATCTTCGACTGATCAATCTGAGACACTTCTAATAATGGTATAGCAGCTTACTTTGACTCCTGATTCACTCACGATCCATTCCTTGACCACATCGTACTTTTAAACTTCTCGGTTGATCCTTATCGCCCGCGGTTCAACCATCAAGTTGTTGCTCGACCAATCTTCCGTCTTTTCCGAACCATGTTAAGTTTGAAATGATCAAAACTCAACATTTCTCCAAATGTATAATCTCCCAAAGGATTGGCTCCAAACTCCGTCTTTGTCAATCTCGACCATTTTACCCTGAAGGGCGGGTTATCACAGGTGGCCCTTGCGTTTTTGAGTCCAAAGGGCATTACTCGGTAACAATACGTTCCCCTATCGGTAATGAACAACATCTTCTGGTGATCATCCGGATGAATCATAATTTGGTTATAACCCGAGAAGGCATCCATAAAAGAGAGTAGTTCGTTTCCCGACGTGGATTCCACCATTTGATCTATATGAGACAGAGGGAAACTGTCTTTCAGACAAGCTTTGTTCAGATCGGTAAAATCGATGCATACCCTCCACTTCCCATTCTTCTTTTTGACAACGATCGGGTTAGCTAACCAGTCCGGGTATTTAACTTTGGCGATAGATCCAGCTTTGAGAAGCATGTCGACCTCATCGTTGACTGCCTTAGCTCTTTTGGGACCGACTTTCCGTTGTTTTTGATTAATTGGCTTATACGTTGGGTCGACGTTTAGTCGATGAGCTGTGACAGCTGGATCGATACCAGGCATATCGGTCGTCGTCCAGGCGAAGGTCGATTTATTCGCGCGGAAAAAAGTGGTCAGCTCTGTTGTCAGGTCGTCATTGAGCTTAAAGCCTATTCTTACGGTTCTGTCTGGATTTTCGGCATCGATGCCGACCTGAACCGTCTCCTCTTTTGGTGGTGATAGCTTCTTTTCCGGTTCGATGGCGAAAGTGACCTGCTTATTTTTGAAATCGGAGACCAACATACTTCGTGCAAGACGCTGATTTTCGTTGAGTGTGAAAATTTCCCCTTCCCTGGTAAGGAATTTGACGCATTGGTGGTACGTTGATTGAACCGCTCTCATCAAATGAAGCCATGGTGTTCCAAGGATAGCGTTGTACTGGGTTTCGGTATCTATCACAGAAAACTTGACGAGTTTGCTCACTCCACCGACAAATACGTTGAGGCGTATGGTACCTAACAACGTCGTAGACGATCCATTGAACCTAATGAGTGATCGTGAGGAGGGCTTGATATCTTTCAGGTCCACCATCATTTTTACCAGCGTTTGTCGGAAAATGAGGTCGACTGAGCTTCCAGTATCGATAAGGACACGAGTGACTTCGCATGTACCGATTTGGAGCTCGACCAACAGAGGGTCATTGTGCGGATAATCTATGTCGGTTAGGTCGAGATCTGAAAATGTTATGGGTGTTTTTGCTTCGTGTTTTGTCGACCATCGGTGAGCACTCACGGCTTTGCGTTGGTACTCCTTTATAGCCTTTATCGAGTTGTTGCATATGGAGACCCTCCCAGAATAACATTGACTCACCGGAAAATGTTGGGGCGTTTGTCTGATAGTGATTTCCTAAGATCATATGTTTATGTGTTTGTTCTGGGACTGAGCTTCTGGCGGAGATCCTCGTTTGAGAGCTTTGTTCTCTTTCTTTCGAGGAGGACATCTCGCATATCGGTATTTGAACGTTTTTGTTGGAGGTGTCCCCGTAGATCTCGGTCATTGGTGTTCTTAGAGGGAGACGATGTCAAGGGGTGTATCGAGATGAGGTTGATTCGTCGGGCCACTTGTGGTCTCTCGTCATTGGTATCGGTATCGTCCCGTTGTCTTAGCGGAGCAGCGGTGTCTTGATCCTCCGGGCGAACTTCTTGTGTTTTGGCGTTCGCTTGCTTGTTCTTTGTTCAGTTGTCTTTTTTTCTTGTTTGCTTAGCTTTTGGTGGATCATGAGTGACGACACCGATTTTAAATGATGAGAATAGGGCTTCTGCGAGCTGCTTACATTCTTTTGTGTCATGACCCTTGGCTTTATGGTAGGTGCAGAATTTAGTTTCATCGTAAGTAAGAGGTTTCCCTTCTAAGGTTCTGTTCCACACATTTCATGGTCGTTCGGTCTGTACCGCAGATGATCTGGCTCATGCTTCCTCGGCTACCGAGTAAACTTTACCCTTCTTATCGTTGTTAGGTTGGTGCTAGCGAGGTTCCTAGGCGACGGGTGCCGCCTTTCGTGTCAGCTGGAGTTTCAACACGTTTTGCTTTGTGGTATAAGCCATGTTGGCTTCCTCCATACGTATGAAGCAGTTGGCTCTGTAGAGGGCGTCCTCCAGAGTGATTGTACTGTTTGTATACAGGTCAGATCGAAAAAATGATTTGATCCATAATGCATTGCGTAATGCCTCCACTGCGGTTTTATCTGGAACATCGACCTTTGAGACGAGATTCTTGAATCGTTCCATAAAATCTTGGAGAGATTCCTTTTGGCCTTGAGCTATTTTCCATAGGTCAGTGGCGGAAGCCCCTTGGTGAATGTACATGGAATAATGCTTCAAGAACTCGGTAGAAAGTTCCTTGAAAGTGCTGATGGAGTCTGTTGACAACCGAGAAAACCAAGTAAGGGTTGGCCCTGCTAGACTCTCGACGAAGAGTTGACAATAGCCACTGTCGCGCTCCTTAGTGGTGAAGTATGCTTGGCCCATAGTGATGTTAAAGCTGGTCATATGATTGCTAGGGTTTGAGTCTCCGCGGAAGGAGGGTACTCGGAGTTTGTCTTGGTATCGAACTCGGATGTCGGTGATCTTCTTTGTGAAGGGTTTTTTTGGGTTGCTTCCAAGACTCGATCGATTTCTGGTACGAAACTTGTGGCTTGATGAATTTGAAACGACATATCCTTGATTATCCCCTAGAGGCAAAGGAGCTCTTCGTTGGTCGCTTGATCGGCTGTTTGATCTCGAGCCACAGTTTGGAATAAACGTCGTCTAGCCGTATCGGGATCTTGATCGTTTGCTTGCGCGGGAGGTAAACACGCAGCAACGATGACTTCTATATGTTCTTGAGTTACCTTGTTTGCGATGTCTTGTTGATTAAGTCGTTGAACCACGGTGGTAAGAGATGCTAAAACGGTGTTGAGGTCGACTGGCTGTTGACATGTTAAATTCGTTGGAGATCTCGTCATCGTCTTGATCGGTGTCTCTTGACCCTTACTGTTTGAACTCCCCACAGACGGCGCCAATTGTTGAATCTGAAATCGGTAACTTTGGTTGTTGATCGATTTCGATGGTGGGTTTATCAAAGAGATGATTTAGAGAACAAATCGAAGAGTATATTGATTGTAATCGGATGTTTGATGAAGAAAAAAGCAAGAACAAGTAATAGTAAAACTCTAGTTCTAGGTTTGTTCTGGATGTCTTTCTAGGTTTGTTCTGGATGTCTGTGTGCGTGTGTTTCTCTTCATCTCAACCTCCTCTTTATATATGCACTTTGATGTTCATTAAAGTCGATTTAATGGATCACGTGGACCGACTTCGATATTATTCATGGGCTAAAATCACACAAAAATGGGTCTATTTGGGTAGATGCAATTTATCCCAACAATTTAATAGAAAAGTAAATGCCGTAGGCGTGTGTTTCTTTTTCTCTGGAAGAAAAGTAACAAATATTTTATGTTTAAGATGATTGGTTTCCACAATTTAATAGAAAAGTAAATGCGTAGGCGTGTGTTTCTTTTTCTTATTCAATACAAGGTCCTGACAATCTAGATCATAGACTAGTTTCCTTAGAACAATATAAAGGTTGACCATATTGACTCCAAATAAAGGTTCCTTAAATACATTTTGCTTTCGTAATTATCTCCAACCCGTACGCATCTATTTTTCTCACATATTAAGATTTAAAATGGTCCAAACAACAATTATCATGGCGATGGTACTTAGCAATTATATGAGATCTCTCTTTAATCAAGCAAGGATGCCTTAACACTCAGTAATTTTATTTTCCAAAAAATAAAACAATCAGTAATTTTTTTTGGTTGTCAAATAGGTTTATGTTGTTTATTTGGGAGAGGAGCATGATGATCCTGAGTCTGTCACTGAATCTCACTATCATATGTTAGGGTCACTTCTTGGAAGGTATGATCTAACATTTCTACATAAGAGATTTGGGAGATATGTATACATTCAGGACAAGATCAATATTTTATGGATCTTAGAAAAAAACAATTTGAATATTACAATTAAGTTTGCTAAAATTACTCACAATTCTTTTAAAAACAGCTATGAGTTCTTTTTAAAAATGTTTTCATAAAAAAATCATACACATAAAATAGTTTTTGGTAACTTTGAAAATATAGTCTGGTTTCAATGTAAATATTGTTACAAAAAGATAAATAACCTAAAATAGCCCTAAAATTTTTTTTGTCACAAAAATAGTCTCCAAAGAAAAAAATGACCAAAATGTTTCATTAAAGAGGTAAATATATACTTATATCCCTAGGGTTAAGTAATCTAGACTTAGGGTCTAGAGTTAAAGGGTGGGGTTTAGGGTTAGAGTTTCAAATTTCAAAAAAGAAAAATTAAAAATTTCAAAATAAAAAGGACTATTTTGGTCATTTTTTTAAGACTATTTTTGTGACAAAAACTTAAAAATTGGATATTTGAGAGAATTGCCCTATAAAAATTTTACACAAAAATATAAATTTCTTATTTTTTCTAATTAATACAATTTTTTTTTTTTGATGTTACTAATTAATAATCTAAAAGAATAGGAATAAAACCTATGCAGCACAGAAGCCTCACCGTATAATTTACCTCTAACTGTTGAAACAAAATTTTACCTCAAATCCGTTTAGTCGGTATACCTGAAAATGTAAAATGCTACTTATTGAAACAAAATTTTCTCTCTAAAAAGAATATATAATATATATCCAGGTTTCAATGGTGTACAGTTTTAGCAAAAAATCTGTCCATGATTCAATGGTGTATAGTTATCGATAGGTTTCTCAGGTTTTGCAGCCAAGCTCACTGAATCCCAGGCCAAGAAATTTTCAGTTATTGAGTTTATCTATTTTCTTGACTTGAAGTAAACTATTATTCTGAACAAATTAAACCACTTTTGAGAACAGAACTGCCTGAGGTTGTTCATGTCATACCAAATACATTATACCAACGGACAACAACTAGAACATGGGATTACTAGTGCCTGTCTTAAGGTATCAAAGAGTCTTCTACATAAGGCCAACATGGGAGGTCAGGTCATTGCTGGAGTCATCGACACAGGTTTGTGTCTAAATAGAAATGTCTTTAATTCTCTCAGAGACGTGTCTGTTGATAGAAAGCATCGACTAGTGTGGCCAGAGTCTGAAATATGTGATGACAAAGGCTATGGACCTATACCTACTCGTTGGAAAGGTAGCTGCAAATCAGGAGAACTCTTCGATGCCTCAATTCGTTGCAACAAAAAGCTGATAGGAGTAAAATACTATATTGATGGCCTTGTTGCCGATTTTGGAGACTTGAATAGAACGAAGAACCCTGAGTATGCATCCCCTATAGACTTTAATGGTCATGGAACACATGTGGCCTCGATCATTGGTGGTTCTTCTCTGCTTAATGTAAGCTACTTAGACCTCGGAAGAGGAACTATGAGGGAGCTGTTCAGAAGCAGATGTCTTAAAAAAATAGACGAAGCTATACATGATGGTGTTGATGTTTTGTCCCTCTCTTTGGTAAATGATGTTCCTTTATATTCAGAAACTGATGTGAGGGAGCTGACCTCTGTGGGAGCATTCCATGCTGTTGCACAAGGATTTTCTGTTGTAGATTCACTCTGGTAATGACGGTCCCTCGGCTCAGACTATTTTGAATGTAGCTCCTTGGATCTTGACGGTGGATGCAACCACTCTAGACCGTTCTTTTCTCACAACCATTACACTTGGGAACAATATAACAATACATGTATAAATATAAATTTATTATTTGATGAGAATTATAAAAACATGGGTTTTAAAGTTCTAGTACCCTTGTGCATTTGTGCTGAAGATTTCCTTTGTGGTTAATGTAGGGTCAAGCAATCTTTACCGGTCCAGAACTCAGTTTTGTTGGTCTTACTTACCCAGAGATCCTACTTTCCCAGTAACATCGAATTATTCATTTTCAAGTTTAGACTGATTATTTGACATAACAGTTTCTTTCATCTTGCAGTTCCTGCAAGAGGCTCTCTAATCCCAACAGTACAATGGAAGGAAAAGTTGTGTTATGTTTCACAACAAATTCAAGTCCCACCTGTGTGGCTGTGGTAAATACTACAAACAATGTATTAAGTGCAGGTGGTCTTGGAGTAATCATTGCAAGAAACTAGACCTGAGCGTTTCTACCCAAACCCGAAATAGCTACCTAAACCCGAACTGAAAAATCCAAAACCGGGACGGGACTTATAGCTTAATACTTCGGAGTTCCGATATAACCCGAACCGAACCAAAACCCAAACTAAGATCCGAACGTATCCGAAATTAGTCAAATATGTTACTATTTTTATATATGTTAAGGTAATTTAGATATTTTATAGCATTCTAAATATTTTTGTAGTTTATTTTATTTGTTATTTTGAATATTTTTCAGTTAGTTTAGATAGTTTAACTAATTTTTAATTAGTTTTGTGAATAATTTATATATTTTGAGTTTCTTTTTGTTATTTTTCAAATTTTAAAAATATATTTTTGAACTATTTCAGACAATGGTTACAATCCGATCTGAACCGAACCCAGAAGGAACCGAACCGAGCCCGATCCGATAATTAGTAAAACCCGAATGGGACTTATGAGCATAATACCAAAAATCCGAAAATCCAAATCAACCGAACCGAATCCGACGGGGTCCCCGAACGCCCAGGCCTACAAGAAACTCAAGCCACTTGATTCGACCAACTGTGAACTTTCCATGTGTTGTTGTAGACTTTGAGCTCGGGACCGACATTATGTTCTATATACGTTCTACAAGGTATCTTTCCCAAACTAATACTCTCCTTTACAAAAAAATCTTATGGATCTTACAACATTTTTGACAGAAATTGTTGGGGTTTGTTTTGCTAGATCTTCCATTGTAAAAATAGGGGCTTCAAGAACCCTCGTTGGACACCCCATACGGACAAAGGTGGCAACTTTCTCATCAAAAGGGCCCAATTCGATTTCTCCAGCGGTTCTTAAGGTATATCAGCCTCTTCATACATATCCAGCCTCTTATGATTTTGTTTCTAATGTCTTCGTCTAATGGCAGCTGGATATAGCAGCACCTGGTGTGAACATACTAGCAGATACTTCCCTCTACAATTTTCTCCAGTGGATTCTCTTTGAAATCTGGGAAATCAATGGCTACTCCTTTTGTTTCAGGGGTTGTAGTGTTGCTCAAGTCATTACACCCTCACTGGCCTCCTTCTGCAATCAAGTCAGCTATCTTACATCTTCAAATGTTTTGTTACTATTAATGACCAATAAAGATTTAGGAACCTACTGATACCTAGAAACACATTTTGACTTTGCATCTTAGAGAACTAATCCATTAGGAGAGCCTACTTTCGCTGACAGTTCAAGTTGAAAGCTAGCTGATCCATTTGACTACGAAGGAGGCCTTGTGAATCCAGAGAAAACTGCAAATCCAGGTCTCATTTGCGACATGAACACATATAATTACGTCTTGTATTTGTGTGCTGTTGGTTACAATGACACCTCCTATAACGCTCCGACCGCCCACAGCTAATGGGCCACCCACGCCCGCTCTCTCGGCCCGTGGGCCCCATCCCGTTCCAGCGGCCGGTCTGTTAATTTTCCAAGGCTCGAAATCATTGTTTACTAACCCTGCAATCACCACATGACCTTTCCCCGTGCTTTGACCTCACTCACACGATATCGCAAATCACTTCCCGATAGGTCACCCATCCTTAGACTACTCCAGCTCAAGCACGCTTAACTCTAGAGTTCTAAACAGATGTGCTCCGGAAAAGGTAAGTGCACTTTGGTGACATAGGTAGCCAAATCAATTCTCTTAAGCCTTTCTTATATATCACAACTCGGGATGTTACAATTCACCCCCTCTCAAAGAACGCAACGTCCTCGTTGCGCACCACGACAGGTCTCAAGACGCCTCTCGGGTCAGAACCGAGATGGCTAACCAGCTCTGATACCACTTGTAACGCCCCGACCGCCCACAGCTAATGGGCCACCCACGCCCGCTCTCTCGGCCCGTGGGCCCCATCCCGTTCCAGCGGCCGGTCCGTTAATTTTCCAACGCTCGAAATCATTGTTTACTAACCCTGCAATTTGGTGACATAGGTAGCCAAATCAATTCTCTTAAGCCTTTCTATATATCACAACTCGGGATGTTACAATTCACCCCCTCTCAAAGAACGCAACGTCCTCGTTGCGCACCACGACAGGTCTCAAGACGCCTCTCGGGTCAGAACCGAGATGGATAACCAGCTCTGATACCACTTGTAACGCCCCGACCATCCACAGCTAATGGGCCACCCACGCCCGCTCTCTCGGCCCGTGGGCCCCATCCCGTTCCAGCGGCCGGTCCGTTAATTTTCCAAGGCTCGAAATCATTGTTTACTAACCCTGCAATCACCACATGACCTTTCCCCGTGCTTTGGCCTCACTCACATGATATCGCAAATCACTTCCCGATAGGTCACCCATCCTTAGACTACTCCAGCTCAAGCACGCTTAATTCTGGAGTTCTAAACAGATGTGCTCCCGAAAAGGTAAGTGCACTTTGGTGACATAGGTAGCCAAATCAATTCTCTTAAGCCTTTCTATATATCACAACTCGGGATGTTACAATTCACCCCCTCTCAAAGAACGCAACGTCCTCGTTGCGCACCACGACATGTCTCAAGACGCCTCTCGGGTCAGAACCGAGATGGCTAACCAGCTCTGATACCACTTATAACGCCCCAACCGCCCACAGCTAATGGGCCACCCACGCCCGCTCTCTCGGCCCGTGGGCCCCATCCCGTTCCAGCGGCCGGTCCGTTAATTTTCCAAGGCTCGAAATCATTGTTTACTAACCCTACAATCACCACATGACCTTTCTCCGTGCTTTGGCCTCACTCACACGATATCGCAAATCACTTCCCGATAGGTCACCCATCCTTAGACTACTCCAGCTCAAGCACGCTTAACTCTGGAGTTCTAAACAGATGTGCTCCCGAAAAGGTAAGTGCACTTTGGTGACATAGGAAGCCAAATCAATTCTCTTAAGCCTTTCTATATATCACAACTCGGGATGTTACAATTCACCCCCTCTCAAAGAACGCAACGTCCTCGTTGCGCACCACGACA
>MU107187.1:0-10158 GCA_012274485.2 Sinapis alba | reverse complement strand
TCCTTAGACTACTCCAGCTCAAGCACGCTTAACTCTGGAGTTCTAAACAGATGTGCTCCCGAAAAGGTAAGTGCACTTTGGTGACATAGGTAGCCAAATCAATTCTCTTAAGCCTTTCTATATATCATAACTCGGGATGTTACACCTCCATTTCCCAAATCGACGGGAAAAGAACAGTATGTCCTAACCCCAGGTCTTTTGTTCTTGATATCAACTTGCCTTCCATCACAATCTCGATCTTCAAGATGAAGTTACGCTCACGAGAACAGTCACAAACGTCAGACCCCTCAATTCAGCATATAAAGTCGTGATCGATCCTCCACTGGGAGTTAATGTGACTGTAAGACCAACTACACTAATGTTTAACTCTACAGCCACAAAGTTACCTCTCAAGGTTTAAGTATCGACTACCCACAAAGTAAACACTGGCTAATTCTTTGGAGCTTGAATTGGAGTGATAATGTTCACAATGTGGCCATCCCATTGTCAGTGAGAACCCAGATCCTGCAATGATACTATGACGAGAACTGATTAATCATAATACACAAAAAGCAGATTTGTGTGCCGTCTGCAAATAATATATTCTTAATGCTGAAGAATTAAGTATAGCATAGTTGCTCATGAATAACTATTGCATAATTAAATATTTGATATAAGTAAATGTATTCATCACAAAGCACTTATCCTGTTTGTTTCAATTATCGAAGCAGCCCCGAGATGAAATATTTGTTTGCTTAACAACCAAAATTGGACTTCGTCGACAAGGAAACATTTCTGCTACAATCTTCTACTCCAGCCTCCAGAAGGATTCTTGCCTCAAAGCATCACAACGAGCTTCCCTAGATAGTTCTGACAGATTTAAGTGATTATAATCAGTCAGCCAAAAATCCATGCCCAGTGTAGCATTCCAAGAATTATCTCCTGGCTCATGGTATGCCTTCCTGCAAAAAACAATAAATGACGTGCTCACTGAAGTATATCGACAATCCTCTCACCTGATCCGGCCATGTGCCACTTAGATCGGGCATCATGCGGAGACATACCCACAAGGATATGTGCCATTAAGGCCATGCAACATAAGACAAATCTCGATAGTCATTGTAACATGAATCCATGATCACAAATCCCTCAAGATCACGCGATCACATATATATCCATGACGAAACCACCACGTAAGGAGCAATGGTCTCATTTTTCTCCTTGCAGTGAGGTACCTACTATCGGTTTTATATATGGTCCATACCAAGACAACCCAGAAAACCCTCAAGTCCTTCTCGTGCTACCTACAGACCTGCTGAGAAGGTATGACTCTGATTGACCAAAATGCACAGGTTATCTTCTAACTTCACAACTGAAATTGAAAGATAAGGGCCAAACTATTGAAGATAATTAATCCAGAAAATCATTTCTCCTGCTTAGAGCGGGACACCGACCTTCTTCTCCTGCCTAAGATAATTTTTGGCTTCCAAACCGGGTTCTCCTCAAGCCTCCGGTTTAAAAGGAAACTTTCTAATAAAATGAGATTTTTCTATATTTTAAGATATGAAATGATCTAACCTAATTTTCAACTACAATGATCTATATAAGGGATTCTTAAACCTTCAAACAAAGGATTGACTATTCACAATTTTGACTATAGAGTTAGAGGGCTAATAATTATGGTTACTAAACCTAAACGTTGTAGTTTTGGCTATACTGTTTAATAATATAATACTTTTGATATTTGCTATTATCTTTCCTCTTTGCTTTATGTCTTTCCTTTTTGATTTATTCAAAATATTGTAGTTTTGGATTTATCACGAAGATCCCTGCATAAATTTACCCTAATAATGTTTTCAACGAACTAAACATTGAAGTGAAGATAATCATATCTGATTTAATCCTTGAATTGTTTCTCTACATTAACTAGTAAAAATAAATGGTAGACATAAACATAGTTATATTTCTTGAAGAAAAGAATACTATATTATATTGTGGCTGTGGAAAAATCATAACCGTCAATACTTATTTCTTCATTACGAGTGAAAACTCCAACCTTGTGGCAATAAAAAAATTAGAAGCTGATAATGGTGAACGAGAGGCAAAGAAAGGACTTTTAGGCTCTTTTCTTTAGAGAAAATATTGACACAAACGACGCTAATAATATTCCATTAAAATTATAAAAAAAATTACCAAATAAGTGTTTATTTTGTAAAATTAAGTTTAGTGTCGTCTCCAGACACGGTTTTGCCGCCGGTTTTGTGTTGTTTTTAGTTTTTTTTAATCAAATCTGAGTTTTGGTTCGACTTGTCGGTGTATCAAAACATTGGTCAACACCATTTGGTATACGGACGCATACAAGATCAAGATTCCGGATGCTGACATCATTTCTACAGATGTCATCCCTTTGACCCCAAACCGTATCTACCAGTGGCGGAGCCAGAAATATTTTATATTGGGGTCAAAAGAAAAATTTATGAAATCAAAATTTATTTTTAATTAGGGTCAAAAAAATTCTTACAAAAAATAAATAAATCTTTAAATATGGTGAGGTTTGCTGACCCCACTATCCCTACCTTACCTCTGCCCCTGGTATCTAGTAACGTCATCGTTGTTATCGCAACTAAACACTGTCTTTTAAGTTCTTTTCTTTAAAGAAAATATTGACACAAACGATGGTAATAATATCCTATTAATATTTTTTAAAACTTACCAAATATGTGTTTATTTAATGAAATTGGGTTTAGTGCCATCTCCAGTCACAGTTTTGCCGGTTTTGAGTTGTTTTTCAGTTGTTTTTTTTATCAAAACTGAGTTTTGGTTCGCCAGACCGTGTTTCAAAACATTATTAAACACCATTTGGTATACGGACGCGTACAAGATCAAGATTCCGGATGCTGAGACGATGTCATCACTCTAGCCACAAACCATATATACTAACGTCATTGCTCTTATCACAACTAAACACTGTCTTTTTAACATCATGGCTCTAACATCAATTCTTGGTTCTCTTAAAACTAAGAATATCAGCATTTGTGTGTTTTTATCAATGTTCTCACCAATAAAAAAAGTGAAAAATAATTAAACAGAGAGAATAAAGAGAATTTTTCATTTGAGCAATTTGTCTCTAATTAAGAGCACCTCAATGATAGTATCTACCATTGAAGTTCTAAATATATATTTTTATATATATATATGTATTATATATGTGAGTATGTATATATTAATATTAGTATTTAATTATGGGGTTATTAATTTTACGAGAAACACAACCCAATTTTTTTAAAAACTAATGTCTTAAGAAATTTTGGGTTGAGTTCCCATAGTATACATACATATATTATATATATATATATATATATATATTTTTTTATAACCCCAATGGTAGATACTACTATTGGGGGTGCTCTAAGAATACTTTGGCTCTAACTGGTGAATATTAAATAAAACCGAAGAACCGGGAGTGAAGAAGATGATGCGCCTGTATGACTACCAGGTACACCAAATATGTTTTTGTAATTAGATGTACGCTTATTTTTCCTAACCATATTAAGAAATTAATAAGATTATTAATCAAGTAAAATTTGATTAGATTATTAATCAAGTAAAATTTAATAAGATTATTAATCAAGTAAAATTTAATTAGATTATTAATCAAGTAAAATTTAATAAGATTATTAAACATACCTAAAAATTTTCTACACTAATCACCTAATCTAAGCCTAATCACCCTAACTAACCACCTAATCTAAACTAGAGAGAGAGAGTAGAGAGAAGTGAGTACCTTGACAAATAAGAGGCAATAGCTACAAAATGAGGAGATGGTTGGTACGTGTATATAGAGAATTATATTTCCTGGTAAAATCCATGTAATGTTACGAGGAAATAACCAGGTCCGCGTTTTCATTTTCATATTTTGTCATAAAGGCCTCATAGTCTTAGGTGGTATTAACCATGCCCGCTTTTCTATTTTACGAGGAAATAACCAGTCCTGCGTTTTCTTTAAACGAGGACTTGACGACGAATCTTTACGTGGAATTAGCCATGCCTACTTTTTTATTTTACGAGGAAATAATCAGGTTCGCGTTATCTTTAAACGAGGACTTTACGAAGAATCTTTATGAGGAATAAACCAGTCCCGCGTTTACTTTCTACGAGTAAATAACAATGATTTATTCTGAACCGTAAAACCTAAAACCCCAAACCTCAAGTTCCATAATTTATAAACTCTATCTCTACTTTCTTAACCCTCAATCCACAAATCCCTTAGCGTTTTCCTAACCCCAAAATTAATTTATTAATGTAATTTTCATAATATAATTTTGGATATAAGTGTGTGCACTATGGGCATCTTCATCACTCGACCACCAAATGGACTAAATCCATTTGTGCATAATCCAAGATACACATTTCGGTTATTTCTAACGAAATTTGAATGTACCTTATTAAAATGTTTTCAAGCTCTTGCATCTGATGGATGAGTGATCTCACCATCCATCTGAGTATGTTCGGCATGCTATCTCATCCCTCCAACAATCTTCCCATATTGGTACAATCTTTTCAATCTGTATGTAATTGGTTGATACCACATTTTTGGTACGATACCCTATTATGCCCTCGTCTTGCGTTTTGAGTCATGGCTTCTTGCAGAATCAACATTCTTCTAACTTCTCATCATCTCCCTAGTAAATCATGCAATTCTCGATGCAAACATCTATCATCTCCGAAGGCAACCCAAGACTATAAACCAATTTCTGAATCTCATAATAAGAATCAGCTGACACATTGTCTTCCGAGAAATACTCTTTAAATAAGTCTGCCCATGCATCCCTGCAATTTTTAGGTAGATTGTGATCAGTTTTAATATTCATCATCCTAGTTGCTAACGACAATTTAGAGACACCTTCTCTATAATCACTGTAGATTGACTGACAACATCTAACATTTCATAAAACTTTTTTTGCATCTATATTTCATAAAACTTTTTTTGCATCTATGTTAGGTTCTTCAACTTCATCAGCTATAAATGCGCCAGCTACCATTTTATGAACCCCATCATAATCTACCAACTGCTCCTCCTGATGGTAACTAGTTTCATTATGCAAATGATCAACCGGTTCATTCTGAAAAATGCAATTACTATTACTAGCTTTATTCCCATAATTATAACATTTTCCATGTTGAAACCAAATATAGTAATGTGGCGTGAAACTTCTATTTACTAAATGCTTCCATACATTTTCACGATGGGCAAATTTTGTATCGTTGCATTTCTAACAAGTATAGAACATCTTACCGCTTTCCTTCATGAGCGGTGTAGAATTTGCTTGATGCATAAATGTCTCCTCGAGAAATTAATTCATCACTCTTCTGTTAGCATCTCTTTGCGTAAACATCCAACTCTGCAACTCAAAAATATTTTCATCATGCAGACATTTTTTTTGCTTAGTTTTTTTTTTGATATATTTCATTTGAAAAACAAATCACATATTTATAAGAATTTTTTTAAATTGGTAGGTGCAATTTTACTACGAAAGTACGAGGAAACATAGTTGGTAAACCCAACAAAATTCACGTTTACAACTAAAAAATAGGTTGACTCAAAATTTTCTCGCTAAACAAACGTAAAATATTTCATCGTAATATACAAACTAAATAACATCTACTTTACGAAGAAATATTTTTCCACGTAGAGTCCATGTCAAATTACTTTTATTTTACGACGAATAAGTAGAACAATTATTTTACGATGAAACTACGTTGTATTTGAATTTCTACGTAGTGTACTCGTATAATAGATGTATATTTGTGAGTCAACATTTTCCTCGTAATATATCGTAGTTAATCAGAGGTTTTCTTGTTGTGGATGAAAAAGAGGTAATACTTATCATTTTTGTGCCCCTGGTGGTTCTGGTCACAACAATTTCTTATTCTTTATGTTCTTTCTTGTTGATAGGTTCTGGAGCAGTCATTCTGTTTTGGTATGTTATCTCTCTTTTATGATGGATTATATTGCAGTAAGAACGAGTGAGAGGTTTCATCGATCATTTCTTCTTTTACCCTTTTGCACATGTCATCACATATGACACTGAAAAACATAATGCATGAGGTTGGAACAAAGGTTAGAGGTTCAGGGTGAAAACTAGCTAAAGATGAGCCAACCACTTAGGATTAGCAAGCTGGATAAAATAATAAAAAGTCTTGAGTGTAATCTCGTTTTTTTATCTAATTTCCATAACAAGAAGAATTGCAGTCAAGATTGAGTTAAAATTAAATGGGGGCAAAGTCTTTCCAATATATCCTCAACAAGGCAAAAATATCTGAAAAAATGAGATATAAAATCAAAGTGTTCCAGATTGTGTGTGTGTCAGTCGTCCACTACTTATGGTCATTGAATAAGAAAATACAGCTAAATCTTTTCGAAGTTATAGAAGAAGAAAAAGTGCGCTACAACTAAATAACATCCAGATGAAAAATGCTACCTAGTTAGGCTAGCGCACAATAGTTTTCTCTGTTATTCATCCCTCATGTTATAATCTAGAAGGTTATACATGGTTTTACATAGATAGAGCATGGAAAGATAAATATATTTTCAAAGATAGGGATGGTTTTGCAGCAAAGGAAATTCAACTGATAGCATAATGAAGGTCATGAATATCCGAAAAAAGTATATTTTTTTTACATGCAGAATGCAAAACTCTTATTTGTGCAGTGAAATATAAAAAGATCCTTCACAAGTAATGAAAAATGTGTTTGCACCGAGAAAAAAAAACATGTTTTATTAGGTAAATAGACGAATTTCAACGCTGTAATGAGTTATTCTCTAATTATGTGATCTAACATATTTCAAAGGTAACAATATAATGCTGACATATGTTCAGGTGGTTCTCTATATTGATTTGATTCTACCAAAGTGGTTCGGTGTTCATAATCTGATGATGACTAATATAGCTTTGTTGGAACAAACACTAACATTGTAATATAAATAATGCATCATAAAAGAATGATTTGGCGAGGCAGTCCAAAGTAACTAATAATCTAGCGTTTGTTTTGATCGAACATACGTTACAAAACGGTTATTTAGTTTTAATTAAATGAGCATGTCGAATTAAAGCTCCGTAGGTGCAGTGGTGTAGCCTTGTGGCACTGTGGGTAAGTGGGGTTATTAGCATGTAACGTATATGCTAAAAACAAGATAAACTATTGGTAAGTGTTAAAAAAAAAGTGTAAAACTAAATTAAAACAAGGAAATATAATTTAGTCAAAAAAAAAACAAGGAAAGAAAATCTATATGTTAAGTTAAAAAAAAAAATCTATATGTAAATATTAGAGCATCAGTGTAATGACCCTGTTCTAGGGATAGAAAATCAACCAAAGTCAACGGACGTGGATCAAGCCAACCAAATGTGGTCAAGATACAAGAAGACATGGATAGATATTCGGTCGAAGCATCTTGAAGAATGTTCGAGTCAGAATGGAGTCTGGCCGAGACAAATGGAAGATGGTCGATAGAAGTTCTAGGGATGGTCTAGATGGAGGTTTAGCATCGCGTGGGAGCCAAAGAAGACTATTTTGATTCCAGGAGCATGGAGATCAATCTAGGATCAACCTAAAAGCCATATTGAGGTGTTTGAAGACATTCAAGGGAGTTTGGTCAAGGCAGAACCAGGAAAGTACCAAGATGGTCCGGAAGAAGGCAGTTTTGGCCGATATGGTCAAAATGAGCTAACCAAGAGCTAAGGAAGCCAAATCAAGATGTGCAAACATGGTCAAGGAGCTTAGAAGATCATTTTGTGCAATCCCTTAACTTTTGGAAGTGGTCAACCCAAAAGTCAAAGTCAACAAAAGTCCAAGGAGAGAGAAAGTACCATATTGGTCCACATAAGCTATCTGAGCATCCACTAGGAGTGTGCCACCTGGAGGGGACCAAATTCCTTCAATCCTGGACATGGTGTGAAATAAATAAAGAGAATCTTTGGTAAAGAAATGAAGGGCAAAAGACTTCTAATGAGCTAGAAGACATGAAGATATCATTTGTTCCCAAAATGGACTACAAATGGTAATGGAGCTAAGGGCTGAAGTAAGGCTTTCCCACATGAAAACCACGACATCTAAGCTTCATTTAGGACCCAAGAGAAGTGTTGGATTGGTCTGGAGCACAAGGACAACATGCTAGAAGATTGAAGACCCAAAGGTGTTAAATTAAGCCTTTTTGGTGATTTAGTTAATGAAGAGGAAGGGTAATGGAAATATGTCAGCCACGAAATCAAACATACATTGGCTCTTCTACAGCACATGGAGGTCTAGGAAACCTGATAGAACAAGCCTAAGTCCTAGAGTTGGTATGTGTTCTCCTTTGAAGCTATTTTGAAGCTAAAAAGTAGTGTGTTGGCAAAATGACTTCGGGAGCAATTTTGGAGCTGAGATTTCGCACACTGAATGAGGGCAGGAAGGTGGTATTTCTTCCAGAATATGGAATGTAAAGGAGCTGATTCAATGTATTTGTATGCATGCAAGATTTTGGAGCATAAAATGAAGACATGTGTTCACCCATGAAGATTGTGTTCATACTCCATTCTCTAGCTATAAATAGGACCCTTATGTCTCATTTGTAAAGGTTTAAGCACTCTTGAACTCTCTCTCTCTCTCAGACGATCTTGTGGTTGCTTCTTGAGAGAGAAAGTGACCAAAACCGATAAATTTTTATTAAGTGAGTGAGGTGAGTGTGGAGGCTTTTTGCGTGTGATATCCTTAGTCTAAGAGGTGTTGTGGTGTGCTAGGAGAGGTGGTAAGACCTTTAATTCGTGGTTTAGAGGTTTCATTTCTCTTTTAGATTTTAGCCTCTTTTTGATCGGTTTTGGTGTAACCCTTAGGTCTTGAGCTTTTGGAGCTGCTTTCCGGTTTGTGAAGACCTAGGTGGGTTCCCTGTGTGTGTGTGTGTGTGTGTTGAGTGTTCTTAACCGTGTGTGGTTGCAGGTGAAGAGCTTAGACCAAGGCGGGTTTTGAAGCTAAACCGCTTTGCGGTTTGTGTGTGTGAGTGTGGGGAGTTGGTAAACCCCATGCATGTGTGTTTTGATGTGTTTAAAGCATTGTGAGTTAGGTTGCTAGATTGTGTGCTAGAACCGTGAGCTAGGTTGTTAGTATGTGTATGCATGAGGCGGTTATCATCTAGATATTGTTGAATTGTTGGTGCATAGTGAGTTGCATGATTATCTAGATGTTATTATGCATGCGTTGAACCGCAAGAGGTTGAGAGTGTCTCTCTCTTGTCGGGTGTGTTAATAATATAGCTTACAGTGTGTTGTTAAAGTGATAGATTACATGCATGCATTGTAGTATTGTGTAGTTTGCATATGTTGTGTTGTTGGACACATGGGATGTGAGTGAGACTCTCCCATGGCGTTTCATATGCATTTGAGTGTGTGTGCATTGCATGGCATGTAGTCATGTATTGTGAACAGACCATGGTGGGTCTAGTTTGTGTGTATAGAGATTTGAGTGTTACTCTCTCTTTTGGCATGGCAGGTGGCCGTGTATTAAGTTAGACCAGGTTGGGTTTAGCTTGTAGTTGTGTAGAGATTTGAGTGTTACTCTCTCTATTAGCATGGCAGGTGGTCATGTGTTGTACTTAGACCACGGTGGGTCTATGTGGTACTTAGACCGCGGTGGGTCTATTTATCTATTTTGTTTGGGGAGCATAGAGATGGGAGTGTTACTCTCTCTATTGTCGGGTTAAGTTTAGTGAGTCACTCGCTTAGGTTGTTTAGTGTGTCTAGACCGCGTGTGCATGGAGGTTTGAGGCCGAGCTCCGTCATGCTTATGTGTGTGTAGCCGGGTCTAGACTAGTGTGTGAGAGCGAGTGAGTGTGAGGTGCATTTAGTCTAGGATGCAATGCATGTTGGTTAGAGGCGGAGCTCCCTCACGCTAGTGTTTGAGTTGCATCTAGATTAGGTTGCACGGACCATGGAGTGAGATTGGGGGTGATGTGCCCCAGATCGAGCTGATCGAGCTGAATACTCTAGTGAGCTGGACTGACACTATCCTGGACGAGCTGAGCATGACTGACACTCACTTGGACAAGCTGAGCAAGTTGGTTCAATCTTCTGAGCTGGTTCGACCACCCGACCACCCGAGAAGCAACACATACATACATTCACTGTTTGAAGCATATCTTCTAAC
>MU107185.1:0-62732 GCA_012274485.2 Sinapis alba | reverse complement strand
AAATACTTTTATATTATTGAGATTCTGTGATATTGTTTACAACTTATGATTGACCTTTATATAGAGATCGAATCATTGCAAGTATAAGAGACACAACTCTTCATACTAAAAGACACAACATGAAGAGTTACAACTCTTTGTGTAATAACTAACTTATGTAAATGTATTAAGGAGAGATTAGATTATATAGTTTAACAACTCCTCCTATATTCTTCCTTTCCAGAAGAGGAAACAATACTTTTGTGCAGCAAAGTTGAAGCTGGTTCTTCGCTGCCCCGCAAAGCTAAAGATGTCTGTTTGAAGACGAGCGCAAAAGGTTTCGGACATGTACTTAGGGGACTTCAGACTTTCATTGCCGTATTCAAACATTTTGTTTCGATTTGGGCCTCGTTTCGAACATCTATCAGTTTCTTTGTTCGCGGGCTTTTTTGAAAGTACAGTCCTAAAAATCCTGACAATAATATAACAAATTAAATTAAAAAAATATTTAAAGATAAAATAAAAATATTCTTTTATGAAAACAATTATGCTGATGTTTTGAAATAAAGTAAAAACCTTCAATGCATATGTTGATGTTATGAACTAACATTTGAATATACTAAACTAGGGTCGGACCCGCCTGTAAGGTAAACAAATAAATAAAATAATGGCAGGCAAGCTACCTTGATCCGTCTTCGGCTTCGATTTGTACAAATATATTTTAAATTTTAATGAAATTTTTAGTTTATCTCTAATTATAATTTTCACTATTTTTACTCTAAAGTTTACTATTTCTTTTTTTTTTAAGAAATAATATGTTTGTTACTATATTAAAACAAATACAACTATTTACTTTGTTCATAATATTTGATTTTCTTGAATTTAACAGATTTTAATACATTTCTTCTTAAATATTACTCTCTCCGTTCCATTAAGATGGAAGTTTTAGACATTTCACACAGTCTAAGAATACTTTTAAAATACCAAAAATAACTTTTATCTTTTGTTATAATCACAAACAAGTAAAATTATTTAATGGTTTCTTTTAATAGTTAATAATGGTAATATAGGTAAACAACTAAAAAAGTTGTATTGAAAACTACAAATTTCTATCTTCATGAAACACAAAAAATCTCAAAACTTCCATCTTAATGGAACGGAGGGAGTATAATTTAAAAGGTTCGAAAAAGCCAATTTTTTTTATTAAATAAGCAAGTTTCATAAAATATTTATATATTAAATATGAGAAAAATATATTTATGTTTTTTTATGTTTCTTCAAACTCACATCAACAAAAATTTTATAATAATGAATTCTACAATTGTTTTTCTTTATTGACCACCGAAATTTAGGTTACACCAAAAATATAATAGAAAACCATTATATATGGTTCAAACATTAAAAATTTAAATTTACACTGATGCCCGAACTTATAATAGTACTTATATTATTATTAGTGATGTAATTAATATATGGATGACTTATCCAAGAAAATAATTTATTTGATTAAATAGTAGTAGTTGATTGTATTTTGTACCAATTATATATCACTTCTCAAATTAAAACCAGTTAATTAATGTTGGTGAATTACTGACCAAACATTGATAAATATCCAAAAACAAACATAGCTGATTATTTGTATTTTTAATGGTGAGATACTCAGTGTAAATCTTTTCGGCGGAGACTTGTGACTTGTGAGTGTGTTTTGTGGATAACCGTCGATTTAAATTTAGTCTTACTAACAGTTGACGTCTTTCTTGTTCTTGCTGTGCTCGGACGTAATTGATGTGTTATTTTCTGCCGAGTTTCAGGTTCTGTGATGCATGTTAGCAGTGTTATAATATGAACAAACATATCGTGCATTAGTTTATGAATGCTTTTTGGGTGGAAGCGGAACAAAGTCGATCATTTCACTTTCAAATGGAAATAATAGTCTAATACAGTCATCCCAGATGCATCAAAGAAATAATACACTATTTAAATGTTAGATCCGTGTGGACATTTAACTTTGACAAATATACGAAAAAATTAAGGCCAAGTAATAGTTCATGAGTCATTATATCCAAAGTAAGGAATAGGCAAGAAAAGAAAGTAAATTTATTAACTTGAGAATGCAGAGTCTAGTTGAAATTTGTAATACACATAAAAATATAATACCCAGAACATAGTTTTCACTTTTCAGTGAGAAGTTGTTGTAGTTATTGTAAAATATAGAACACAGATGTAAATCAAAGAACAAGTTTGCTTCTTCCGAACAAGACTGTTTTATTAGAAATCTTTTAAACAAAGAACACATGTTTCTGTCTAATCAGAATTATGTACCTTCACACACACGTGAATTGCAACTGACCAATTTCTAATCTCCTAAACAATCAATCTAAATCTCTTAAGTTCTATCTCTTAACTCTCTGACTTGGCAGCCACGTTTTTTCTATCACCCAAAGCCTTAAACTATAAACTATGTTTTAAACTTTTTTTATAACACATGAAGTTCCTAATCCTTGTTGTAATTAGATAGACTTGAATCCTCCAGATTTATCCTTATCTTTAAGCTCCTTGATGTAATCTCTTTATTTTTGTTACCATATCATCACAACACAAAGTGTTTCCATAATGACTTTGAAAACCAACGTCCACATGTTGATTTGTAAATTTGTGTTCAACCTCAAAATCATGCTTTGACAAATCTGGTCTTAACAATCTCCCCCTTTTTATGTAAGTATCTCAACCAAGCCATGCACTCATAGCAACCAATATGAAGCAACAATGAACAGACCAGACTCCCCTTTAAGATGTCGGTGTTTCCTTAAGTATCTTCAAATCTCTCCCCTTGCTTGTGTGCATACTTACATAAAAACATAGACAGACCAGACCAAAAGCACCTCTTTCAAACATGACGTGGTTTCTAATCCAACATGCTTCCATCTACTTCCTTTGAAGCTTTATAGGTGGTGCTCATAAGGGTTGAAGACTGTTGAGATGCACTCTCGACTGGATCATTTTCTCTTTTTTCACCATCTTCAAACATGACTTTCTTTTTACTTTTCTGAATTTGTTTCAACTGATCTGAGTTGTAAATTATTTCAAAGTCATCTTCGTTGTTGTCTTTGTCATTCTTTGAATACATAACAGATTTAGCAATCCAAAATTTTCCATAGCACTTTGGTTCAATGAAGCAATTTTTCTGTTTCCAGGCTTGTCGAATATTGTTAATACGCTCATAACAATATCTAGCAATATGTCCTCTTCTACCACACGAGTAACACCCTTTGTTGAATCTTTGTTGTCTAACACAATTGTCTGTTTCAACTGCTTTGTAAGTTATTTGTGTCTGTTTAACCTCATTTTTTGCTTTGACACAAACACACGAATCTGCACAGTTATCAATTTTGTTTATCTGTAGTGCATATTGTACATCTTCTTTTGTTTCAGCAGCACAAACAGCCACAGAGCGGACAGATTCAACAAGAATAGGCTTAGTACGAACAAAATCTATCAATCCTGTCTGACTATGAGTATTACTTACTTGATTTGTCACTCTGTTTTCTTTGTATCCAAGACCCCAATTTTGTTTTGCAGGCTGTCCCATGGCAAGGAGAGTGTCCAAGTATTTTATTCATGTGCTTAGCATCCTGATTTTCTTGTAGTTATCTCTTAAACTACATTCAAGACTTCTGTTCTTTTCTTCTTCTAGTAACAAAAAATCTGACAGTCTAGTTATCTTTGCTTCCAGCTCAAGTGTATTTTTCTGTTCAGCCTGTGTGTTTATGTCCAATTCATTTTTTGACCTTGAACAAATCGACGTTTCAAGATTTGGTGTCACAGGCTTTTCCATCTCTAATATATTTATTTGAGCTTCTAGCATTGCCTTGTTCTTGAGTAACTTCAGATTCTCATTGCTTAGTTCAACCCAACTGTCATAGAGCTTGCGATATTCCACCTTTGGATCTATTTCTTCATCTTCATCAAAATCTGAGTCTGAGTTGTTCCCATCAATTTTGCTAACCAGTGCAACCATATTGAGCATTCCATCTTCATTAGCCTCTTCATCAGAGTCAGTGTCACTTAAACGTAATAGAGCTTTGTCATCTCTCTTCTGAATATTAGGACATTCTTTTTTGATGTGTCCATATCCCTTACATTCATTGTATTTAAGCTTTTTGCGTTTGGTGAGAGGACAATCTGATTTGTAGTGTCCAACCCCTTCACATTCATAACATTGAATATCACTTCTCTTGCTTGTTTGGTTTCTGCCACGATGTGAGTTTGAACTTTTTTCTTGACCACTCTCAATTTGTCTCAGTGTATTATTAAAGTTCTGGGCCAACAAATCAACACTATCTTTAATTTTCTGATTTAAACTCTCATGTAGTGCTTGTACCCAATTTGTATCCTTCTTAGCAGCAAATGCAATATCTTTGACTTTTTTAGGTTGATGAATAGGTGACTCCATTTCTTCTGCTTTGAGAATGCCAACAAGTTGTGAGAATTTCATCTCATCAGTGTTTATACCCACTTTCAGTAGAGCCTTATATGATGAGAATTTTTCAGGAAGACATCGAATTAATTTTTTAACCAACTTCTTAGATTTATAGTTCTTTCCCAGAACAGCAGTTTCATTAGCAATAGAAATCAGTTTTGAGCTGAAACTTGTAACTGATTCAACATCATTCATTCTCAAATTCTCAAACTGAGAAGCAAGATAATCCAGTCTAGTTCTTTTGACATCATCGATTCCTTCATAGTAGTCAATCAATATATCCCAAGCCTCTTTAGCTGATACACACCCTTGAACAAGCTTGAATTGATCAGAATCAATAGCATTGAAGATTTCAGAAATTGCTTTAGAGTTTAGTCTAGATCATAACTTTTCAGCTGATGTCCACTTATCTTTGGGTTTAGGTACTATTTTACCATCAATCTCGATTGTGGGTTCTGTCCAACCTTGTTCTATAGCTGTCCAGACATCTTCGTCAATTCCTTTGAGTCGTTGTTTCATTCGTACTTTCCAGTGCCCAAAGTTGTCCTCGTCCAGCATTAAAGTTCTTTGAAAAATCAGTAGCTCCTTTGATGCATCCATATTTGTCCCATAATCTCAACCTGTGTATAGATTAATTAATCTAGGAGGTGACCCGCTCTGATACCAATTGTAGAATATATAACACATATGTAAATCAAAGAACAAGTTTGCTTCTTCCGAACAAGACTGTTTTATTAGAAATCTTTTAAACAGAGAACACTTGTTTCTGTCTAATCAGAATTATGCACCTTCACACACACGTGAATTGCAACTGACCAATTTCTAATCTCCTAAACAATCAATATAAATCTCTTAAGTTCTATCTCTTAACTCTCTGACTTGGCAGACACGTTTTTTCTATCACCCAAAGCTTTAAACTACAAACTATGTTTTAAACTTCTTTTATAACACATGAAGTTCTTAATCCTTGTTGTAATTAGATAGACTTGAATCCTCCAGATTTATCCTTATATTTAAGCTCCTTGATGTAATCTCTTTATTTTTGTTGCCATATCATCACAACACAAAGTGTTCCCATAATGACTTTGAAAACTAACGTCCACATGTTGATTTGTAAATTTGTGTTCAACCTCAAAATCATGCTTTGACAAATCTGGTCTTAACAATCTCCCCTTTTTTATGTGAGTATCTCAACCAAGCCATGCACTCATAGCAACCAATACGAAGCAACAATGAACAGACCAGACTCCCCCTTAAGATGCTGGTCTTAACAGTTATAATTGGTAATGTGAAAATTGAAAACGCCTGCAATGCAACATAGCAGTGAGAGTGTCCAGTGACGCAATCCCTCCTGATTTAGACTGCCTAGTCTTTGCGTGTCTTTTAAGCGAACTCCCCTCCTCTTTATCTATTTCTTCCTCTCTAGTGTTATTGGCATCAACATGGGCCTCAACTGAATCATAAATAGTAGCTCTTTTCTCCATCAGCCATGGCAGCAGCAGTGAAACCTCTTATGGTCCTTTATTACTCTCACAAAACCTAACATTTCAAAATATTATCAGTAGGAAGAGGTGACAGTTTAGAGCAGCATGTTGTTTTTTTCTTAACAAAAAATCAGAGTGCTTACTTCTGCAGGTAAGCACTGCTTGCGCCACTCATTGTCAAAGTAGAAATGAGTGTCTGGGGTAGCGTTGAGAGAGAGACGACCTTGTATTTACACCGACCATACAACATAGATCATAACTTATTAATCAGCAGAAACCCATCAATATGTAATACTGAACCAGGAATCATCAACATTCTCTAATGGTCGGTAGTTAATATAAGAGTGTTTAAACTAAAGTAAAAAAGAGATTGTTTAAACTATGGTCTAACCTAACTTATTAATAAGTAAGTCGTCGAATGCAGAAACCATAAATATATAATAAGTAACCAGAATCATCAACATTCTATATTGAACTTTGTTTGATCAGGGGCGTCCCTGAGCAGAGCTTATTGAAACCTGGGTCTAGGACCTCCACTTTTAAAGGCCCCATTTTAAAAAATATATATAACCAAACTTTGTAGCAATTATAGGATAAATAATAACAAAAGCTTAGAACTATCATGGGACCCGTATTTGATTTAAACCATTTTTTCTGTTTTCCTACAATCTTTTAAGTTCTTTGTTAATTCTTCTAATTTATCTTTAGTTTTACTTGTATTTATGTTTTTACAATGTAAATATAGACCCTTATTTTTTTTGTTTAGGGGCCTTGATATTCCAGGGCCGCCCCTGCGTTTGAGGCTCAGAGAATGTATAAAACATAGTATAAGAAGTTCGAAAAAGTTAAATCGAGACTATATATTAAAAAGCTTAACATGGCGTAGCAGCTTACCTCCAACCAACATAGGGCTAATATTGACCGCCACACCTACCTTTGGTTCTACACCAGCAGCCATGATCGAAGAGTTTCTTTGAGGTCATACATGAGCTCTGATATATATAGGCTCAATCAAGCGGCTGATGGTGAAGTAACACATGCATTGATTAAGAGGTTGTATGATTAGTGGGCTAACTTGATTGATAGACATTACTGCTACCTCTATAGCGTAACGGCGGTTGTGCGGATGAAGGGGAAGCGAAAACGCTTCGTCTCTAGCGTTAGGTTTAGGTGTTGGACAAAGCTTTAGTTATAACTAGGCCTAGTTAAACAAACCTCGCTTGAATTAGACAAAGCTTGAGTTATTACGCATATAAGCCCATCTGATTTTTAATTTAATGAAGTGATGTGTTTCATATAGACGAGACACATGTCAAAACCAAATCATTCGACTTACTGACGTGGATGCTGACGTGTCTTAACCAGAAGGGAGAAAATACAACTTTATATAAATCAACTTTATATAAGTAGATTACATACCATTCATGAATAGAGGCTACATTGAATATATATAACATGCAGCTGCTAGGTCAAATAGTTTAGTCACTGAATATATCCCCACCTTCAATTAATATGGTGAAATATTAATTTTCTTGAGTATATGATTACATCATGGAACCCAAACACAAAAAGAGACCATCCACGTTCTCTTAAGATGGCGGTAATATGTGAGGTCAGATGGTTCAGCATCTTACCATTTAACACATCTCTTCAATTGCGGTTCTTCAATATTGTCACTTTCTTTTTCTCAATTTTAAGGTTCTGTCAATGTTACTATCGATCTTACTTCAATGCTCAGTTTTAGTTGTTCTCAACTAATGTAGTAACTGCCATCTCCATCTTTTTAGTACACACTTCTTTATATTACATCTATAATTTAAATAAGAAACTTCCAAAAAAAAACAAGAAATGTTTAGAAGCTGTGAATTCTCACTGACTCTTCTCTGCAAATTTATAACTAAAAACTGAGAAACAAATCTTCTTTTGGATCATTCCAAAAGTAATACAAATCCAGAAGAAACCAAAAAAAAAAATTCCAATTGTGAAATTTAAAAACTCCATTTCCAGACCTTGAGGCTAAGATCAGACTTACACTTAGTTTTCTTGGAGGTTGCTACGGTCGGAGTTTTACCTTTGGGTACTGTCCCTTCGAATCCTTGACACGTCACTTTGATCTCTACTCCTTCACTCTTCACCTTCCCCATTTGCATCTTCACCTTCGTTCTCATCTCTATCTCCAACCCCACACGCGCCCGCGTCAGATCTGACTTCAAACGCCGAGCTTCCTCCGGATCCAGCTCACGCGCCGACGTAGACGTCGCAATCACGCCGCGAAACGACGTCTTGTTCTTGTTATCACTCAAGAAAGCCGGAACCGTTCCGTTAGCTAGCGTCTCGCCGGACTTAGCTGATTTGACGGTGACGGTGAAGGGATCGTAGGAGAAGGTGAGGTGGCTGTTGGGATTCTCCGAGAGTAGAGTGAAGTTGAAGAAGGAAGAGAGGTGGGAGACGGAAGTATCCGAGGAGGTGGTTAGGTTCACGCGGCTGATGCGAAGCGACGGGACGGAGAACGACGGAGGACGAGGGTGGTAGATGACGTACACGGCGGTGGCGGCGATTGCTGCCATGAGAGCGAGGAGGAGAAAGATCAGAATCGACCAGAAACAGCAACAGCAGCAAACTCGCCGGCAGCTTGGTCGTGATTGGTGGTGATGGTGGCGACTGTAAGGCTGGGGACGGTAAACCGGCCGGTTAGCCGGAATGTAGACTTGAGGTTTTTGGTTAGCTATACCGTTTGCTGTTCCGTTACCGTTAACAGGAGGAGGAGGTGCTGATGGAACACCGTTAGTGGCGGTTGGTGGCTTGGAAGCTGGGAAGACTCGGTCAGTCATCTTCTTCTCCGGTTATTTCTCCTCTAGACAGATCTGAGCAGCAGACAAGATAGATAGAGAGAGAGACAACACAGTGTTTTTTATGGAATCTTAATAGCTTTAAATGTGATATCATTATCGGCAATTCTCTTGAATAGTCATTTTAAAGTTTTTGTCACAAAAATAGTCCTAAAAAATTAAAATAACTAAAATAATTTTTTTTTTTGAAATTTTCATTTTATAATTTTTTGAAATTTGAAACCTTATCCTCAAACCTACCTCTTAACTTTAAACCCTATGAATGTAAATTAGTTAATCATATGAGTATAAATGCATATAAATAATTTTTTTAGCTTTTAAAAAACAATTTTAGTCATTTTCTTCTTTAAAAATTATTTTTGTGAAGAACAAACTAAAATAGATTATCTAAAAAAAAATTTCTATCATTAATTATATAATTTTTTAAAATTTGTTTATTATTTTTGGTTTTCAGTTTTTTTTTCTTAGGTTGTTGGAATGTGCATTACTTCCATGCCAAGTCTGTGAAATCTTTATTGGGCGGTAAAGTTAATTAACTATTTATTATACTATACAAAGTTGCTCCAAGTAGAGTATACATTAGTCTTCTAAGAAAAATTTGGATAATTGTTATGAAATATTTTTGAGAAATTAATGTATCCTTTAAATTCAAATGAGGAATAATGGGCAAAGGAGTAACATTATGGATGTAATATAAGAATATCTGACCGGGTGGTTGTGGTCGAGTGGTAAGGAGGCGGGCTTGGGACACCAACATGTTTCAGGTTCGATCCACCTGCTGCGCGAAACTAAGTCACAATTATCCTAGTCATCTTACACGGATATGGATATATGCTTTAGGGCCCATTTGCATACCCGGAGAGAAGGTCTATCTGTGGGCTGCACTTTCCATTGGAGATTAGTCTGGGCTTTCCATAGGTCTGGGCTTTCCATAGGTCTGGGATACCTCCAGGTTAAAAAAAAAATATAATATCCAAGTATAAAATTAACTGAAATAATAATCCACCGACAGATAGTGGTAGTAGTTCACTTTTTTCTTATAAAAAAAAGGAGTGCACGCGATTGAATAAGTTTGAATTTAAAGTTAGTGCAGGTTTTTTAAAAGTTAAAATTTAATGAGTGCAGATATTGTAATAAATAGATTATGGGATCCGAAAGTTTATATAATTAGAATAAGCCATTTCTGTTCAGAGAGAGTAAATCCCAAGTCAATAAGTACTTACTTCACTGCCTCATCGGTAATGCTGCTCTGATATCAATGATGTTAATCCTTTATTTTCGAGTTCTCAATTCCCAAGATTAGTATATAACTCCGATTCAATAGCTTTAACTATAGTTAATGTCCATCCATTATCTTTACCCTTTTACAAATTATCATCCGTCGAGTGGGCTTTAGGACCAACAAAAAGACTCGAGTTTTATGGGCATTATATGTGAGTTTTCTTCTAAATAATAACCATGGGCTTTGAACCTTTTGTACATTTGTTGTTCTAGCCTCTTGGATAATATTACACAATAAGCCTATAAACAAAAAACATTATTGGCTAACATATCATTAACCTCAATCTAATGTAATTCTTTAAAAAAAAAAAAATTTAATGTACTCCCTCTTCCTCTGTTCCAAAAATATCCATGTTTTAGAAAAAAATTGTTTTAAAAAATACAATTGTAAAATTTAAAAAAATATAATTATATTTATTAAATTCTATTGATTAAAAATTGTGAAAATAGTTAATTACGAAAATTAATATATTGGTAACTAAATTTTGATATATATTTTTAATAAGTGTGAAAATGCTAAAACATAAATATTTTGAAACGGAGAGATTAATTCTTAGTTAGGTAGTGTCGTTTCATCTTCACTTAGGAGGTATCAGAACCCTTTAAGCACAGACAAAAGCGTACAGCAAGAACCACAAATGATTTGGTAAAAAGATTTGCAAACTTACAGTTGGTGAAGGAAGTCCACAGTTCCCATATTACTTGTATTGCCTTCTGTAGTTCATTTTTAACTTTCTTCGTTTTCCTTGGGCCTGAAGTTAGCCCACAATACTCTCGTATTAAGTTTCTATAAAGCCAGCAAGAAGCTTCTGCATCTTCCTCTTCCTCTTCAATATCAGGGTGCTTATCAGTCACCTCTCTTATCTTCTCTCCCTCCATTCCTGCCTCTCCTCTGGATCATCGAGACTTGCTGATCTTTTTCTAGACTTCATCCTCCTCCTCATCTTCTTCTGTCCATAACTTGTTGCCAAGTTTATCAACTAAACCAAACATTACACTCATATCTGGAAGAAGTAACCTCAAAACCTCAAAACCATTTCTTTTGTGAGACAAAGAAACATCTACTGTTTGAAAATTATACACTTGGGTTAAGATTTGACATGTGAAACAGCAATCCACTGAAGGAGAGATTTGATCTCAGGATCCCCACCATAAGCACCACATCCCCAATTCCCTGTAGCAACACCAACACCATCTTCATGATCTATGCAATGATTCTTGCAGACATGGAGGAAACCATATAGAGCCTTCTTAGCCTCCCTGGAGAAAAAAGAATGTTTAGAAACAGTTTGATATAATAAGAACACTAGTTAAACTATACAAAGATTTGATCAAGTAATTTTACCTGAGGAGGCATTCAGGTTTGTACTGGGAGATTCCAGGATGTCGCAGAGCATCTATGGCGATGATTCTTGTTTTTGTTGCCTTCCAAAAACATCTCTTTCCTTCGTGTCGATGTAATCAACAAAACTTCACAAGATCAAAAGGATTTCCAAAAGCTACAGTTTACAGACCTGGACACAACCCTTGCGAAGAGCGCCACCTCCTAAGTACTTGTTGGCGAAGTCAACTTCAAGAGCTTCAAAGCTTTGATCTTCTATCAAACCGGAAGTGTGAACCTATACCATTTGAAAACTGATACTTGGACAAACAAACCTTACATAGACAATAGAATCAAACATCGATATACTTAAGTTAAAATAACCTCAACAGTGCAGAGGTTGACAGAAGATGTACTGAAGAGAGAATCTTCCGTTCGAATGAGACGAATCCAGGAGGGATACATGAAGATATCCTCTGGAAGTAATGAGTAATGCTCCTTATCTTGTTCTCATTGGTGCTCGTTTCGCCCCGTGCTGATTACGCTTCTGCAATAAGGTCAAAACATGATCTTGAATCTTGTTTTTCGTATAATGGAGTTTGTTATTTGAGAATGGTATACCCGAAAAGTGTGTCGAAATTAATGTTTGGAAGACGATTCGAGCCTCTATCATCGACAGAAAACAAACGGAAGAAAGAACATGAAAGCAGTGCTCCTATAAGTTCCTGTCATAAGCTAAAACAAAAGCACACATTTGAATATCTCTAGTTGTAGTGAGATGCTTAAAGAACATATATATACCTGTCTGAGGAACACAATGCCTGCTTTGTTGGAGCCTAAGACACGAAGACCAGTTTCAACTCCATTGATGATATTCTCTGAATTTAGATAGTGTAGCTCCAAGAGAGATGGGAATCTCAGAAGAAGACAAGCCATGGCAGGCAAAACCTAATTGAACCATCTGCTTGATTCTTCTTTTGACATTTTCTGCCCCCAAACCAATACATTCAATCAATCTAAAAAAAAAATAGAAAATACTTTATTTTTTTTTCTATTACCTCGTCGGAGAAGAGAGTGTAGCCTTGAAGTGCTGTAAGTACCGCTCTAGGTTCGAATCTACTTGGCCACCTGGGGGGTTTTAAGTGGTGAAAAACCGCAGATCCTGCAGGCTTCGTGGTGATTAGTCCTTGTGCCTAAAAAAACATATGGTTATAGCTTTGTCTCATGTAAAAAAAAAAGAGAAGTCAAAGAGAGAGATTGTCTCATGTCAGAGATGGAATCAGACAGAGTTTGTCCCGAGTCAACTCGGCTTTGACCCGGTCCTTTGGTTATTGTAGATTTAGATAGCGAAAGTGAATCCTTTATTAGATTGGCAACGCCAAGTATATATACAGACTCGAGAAGGCTGTGTAGCCTTATCATACAAGACTCATGATTATCTCTAACTTTATAAGACTTATCTGTAAGACTTATGTTTATCTAGAATATATATCCCCAATACTCCCCCTCAAGTTGGAGAGTGTGGGTTCACAATACCCAACTTGGAAGCTAATGTTTGAAATGGAACACGTCCTAGAGCTTTGGTCAAGAGGTCTGCTATTTGCGAGTCTGTCCGAATGTGTTGCGTGGCTATAGTACCATCTTTGACTGCATCTCGTACGGAATGACAGTCCCTTTCAATATGCTTTGTTCTTTCGTGAAAAACAGGGTTAGCTGCAATATGTATGGCAGCTTTACTATCACAAAAGAACCTTGTTGGCGAAGTTTGCTCAGCTCCTAGTTCCTTTAGCAGACGCCGTATCCACTTAGTTTCACGCAGAGCCGCAGCCATGGAGCGGTATTCGGCTTCAGCCGAAGAGTGCGAAACAGTCTTCTGTTTCTTTGTTTTCCAGGCGATCGGGGAGCCACCAAGCATTACTACGAAGGCGCTAAGAGATCGTCGAGACAGTGGACAGGAACCCCAATCTGCATCACAATAAATTGTCAAGGTAAGATCAGCGTCAGCTTTGAGAAGAATGCCTTGTCCTGGAGTCCCTTTGAGAAACCGCACAACCCTCAGTGCTGCAAGCCAATGCTCCTGTCTTGGTGCTTTCATAAACTGAGCGAGAATGTGAACAGCATAACACAAGTCAGGACGAGTATTGAGAAGATAAATAAGACGACCCATGAGTCTTCTGTATTTCTTTGGGTCATCAAGTAAAGGACCGTTGGCTTCAGCCAGTTTGTGATTCTGTTCGAGTGGCGTGAGAGCAGGTTTGGCACCAAGATAGCCTGTGTCAGCTACGATGTCCAGAGTATATTTTCGTTGGGAGAGAAAAATTCCTTCAGGTCCACGGCTTACTTCAATACCAAGGAAATATTTAAGTTTCCCTAAGTCTTTCATTGCAAAACAGCTGCTTAAGTACTCTTTAAATTTATGCAGCATTCGTGGATGATTCCCGCAGATAAGGAGGTCATCAACGTAGATGAGGACCCGAAGTTCAATCCCTTTGCGTGAATAGGAGAACAGTGAATAGTCCTCATAAGACTGAACAAAACCGAATCGAAGCAAAGATTCAGACAACTTCTTGAACCAGCAGCGAGGTGCTTGTTTCAAACCATAAAGGGACTTCTTAAGCTTGCATACTTTGCCTGGATGAGAGTGACGAAAACCAGGAGGAAGCTTCATATATACTTCTTCTTCAAGATCACCGTGGAGAAAGGCATTATGGACATCCATCTGATAGACTTCCCATTGATTAGCTGTAACAAGTCGTAGGATAGATCTTATTGTTGTCATTTTAACCACAGGAGCAAATGTTTCTTTATAATCTTCTCCTTCAATCTGATTGTTCCCCTTAACGACTAGACGAGCCTTATGTCTTTCAATCGTCCCATCGGCGTTAAATTTTATTTTGAATACCCACATACACTCAATAGCTACTTTCCCAGGCGGTAACACTGTGATGTCCCACGTATTATTTCTTTCCAAAGCCACCACTTCATTACCTACTGCATCTCTCCATACTTTTAATTTCATTGCATCTTTAAGATTCCTTGGTTCTTCATTGCTTGTAACGGAAGCTAGAAAAGCGCGATGAAGAGGAGAAAAATGGCTATCAGTAATGTAATCAGATAAAGGGTACAGGGAAGTACCTGGACCGGAAACCGAAGACAATGGAGCAGACGAGGTGGGCGTGGGATGTGTATTACTTTTAGAGATAGCATTGTAGAGATAGAAGTCTTTTAACGCAACTGATTTTGTTTTATCTCTGTGTCCTCTACCAAGAGGTGCAGAAACCGCTTCTTCAGTTGGGGAAACAGCTTGTTCAGTGTGAGAAACGGGTACAACAGTAGACATCTCTTGCTCAAGTGCTGTGTCCGTAGGGGACGTCGAAGTATCAGAAACTGCTGAAACTGGTTCTGAGTGATGTTCTGTTTCAGGGGGCGAGTCTGGAATTTGCATTTGTTCTGTCACAGGTGAAGAGGGAGGAGGCGAAGCGGAACTCCCCCTGTCGTTGGAAGGTGTCAGTAACCAATCATCATCATCGCAGGGAACCGGATTTGGTCTGAGAGAAGAAGTGTGCTTGGGTTCTGCATAAGGAAATATATCCTCTCGAAAAATCACATCACGAGAGATGATAAACTCGTCACGTTCGATATCATAAACCTTCCAAGCTTTCTTACCAAAAGGATAACCCAAAAACACGCATAGTCTACTCCTTTGGCCAAATTTATCTTTGTCTCTAGATAATCTGTGAGTGTAGCAAGCTGAACCAAACACCTTAAGCATTTTATAGTTAGGTTTCTCGCCGTGAAGAAGCTCATAAGGTGATCGGCCTTGATGTAGTGCAGTGGGCGTCCTATTTATTAAATGAGCTGCTGTCAAAATTGCTTCACCCCAAAATTTAATAGGAAGATTCGCCTGAAACAATAGAGAGCGAGAGACATTTAGGATATGTCTATGCTTTCTCTCGACTCTACCGTTTTGTTGAGGAGTACTGACACAAGAAGTTTGATGCACGATCCCATGATCTTTGAAGAAGGAAGAGAGCACCATGAACTCAGTTCCATTATCGCTGCGAACCATACGAACATGTTTTCTGAATTGTTTGTCAGCATAGGCGATGAATTTCTTCAGAACATGTTGTACTTCCGATTTTTCTAAAAGGAGGTACGTCCAGACAGCTCTGGAGAAATCGTCTACAATGGTTAAGAAGTAAACAGCACCACAGGAAGATGGAATTCTGTAAGGACCCCAAACATCAACATGCACTAGTTGAAAACACTCTGTTGTTTTATTTGAACTTTCATAAAAAATTTCACGAGTTTGCTTGGCTCTAAAACAAGTGTCACAAGGACTGGAGCCAGCAGATTTAGAAGAAATAAAAGACAACTCTGAAAGCACAGAAAAAGACGGATGTCCCAAGCGTCGATGCCACAAAACTTGATCAGAAATTCCAGTAGCACGATGACTTTTTGCTGAGACCATATCCGTAAAGTAATACACACCATCACGCTCCTCACCGGCTCCAATCAAAGTCCTCGAAAAACGGTCCTGTAGAATGCAAATTGTATCAGTGAACAATGCCAAGCAATTCGTTTGCTTTAAAAGTTTTGCAACAGATATTAGTGTGCAATTTAAATCAGGCACATAAAGGACTCGAAGCAATTTAAGCTTGTCCGATAGAGGAAAAGAACCCATTTGAACTGCAAGAGTTCTATTTCCGTCTGCGAATGCCACTGAGCAAGGCGAGATGGTTTCTAAGTCTGTCAAGAGGGAACGGTCTCCTGTCATATGATGCGAAGCACCGGTATCGAGAATCACATCACCAAGATATTTCTTACCAGCGAGCTTATCTGAAGAAGCAGCACTGGCCTTTTCCTGAAGCATTTGACTCAGAGCACGAAGCTGATCAGGTGTGAAGTCTGGAAAGGAGGAGGAATTAGAGCTTGTTGCGTGAGCGTTGTTTGCTTGTCCACGTCCACGACCCCCAGCAGAACCACGACCTCCTCTGCCTCTAGAGCCACCACGACCTGCACCACGCTCGGTGTACCATTCTGGAAAGCCGTTTAGTTGCCAGCAATCTCTTTTCTCGTGACCAGATTTGCCACAGTGTGTACACAAGGTACGAGACTTCAGAATTGAGTTGTCTGCTCTGTTCTGCAGTTCATTCTTGTTGAAAGAATCATCCCGTCGAGACTGAGTCGAGTTTTGTCTAGCAGCAAACCCGACTGCTTCTTGTTGTTGATCTCGAGTCCGAGTTGCTATAAGTCTTTGTTCCTCTCTTATCATCTTGTTGTAAATTTCACCAAGAGAAGGCAATGGATCGAGACCAATGATATTAGTACACATACTCCCAAAACGAGAGTCATCAAGTCCCATGACAAACTGATGAATTTTCTCTTGTTCTCTTTCCTTGGCAATTGCCATCGCTGCCCCACAGGAGCACACATGTATAGGTTGATAAACCTGCAACTCTTCCCACAAGGCAGACAGCTTCCCGAAGTAGTCCAAAACAGACTGTCCTTCCTGTCTACATGAGGCGAGTTGTGCCTTCAGCTGATGAATACGGACAGTATTTCCAACAGAGAACCTTTGTTTAAGATCCTCCCATAGCTGATGTGCGTCTGCGATGTAAGTCACAGTCGATCGTACTTTAGGTTCAATGGAAGCTCGGATCCATCCAACCAACATCGAATTAACAGTCAACCAATTTTCTAGGTCTACACTATCTTCATCTGGTTTCTTCAAGGTTCCTTTGATAAAACCGATCTTTCTTTTGGCTTGAAGTGCATTGAGCATCTCCGAAGACCACTCATTATAATTTTCTCCATTCAATAAAACAGAGGTAATTACGGCTCCAGGGTTATCGGAACCGTACAAGACGTAAGGCGAGCTGTTATGAGTCTCGTCCTTCTTTTCTCCTGACTTCGCAACTTGCGTGTCAGCCATGTCGTGATTCTTTTAGAAGAAGAACTCACGTAAAAAAAATTCAGAGATTTAAGGATCTCCGCTCTGATACCATGTAGATTTAGATAGCGAAAGTGAATCCTTTATTAGATTGGCAACGCCAAGTATATATACAGACTCGAGAAGGCTGTGTAGCCTTATCATACAAGACTCATGATTATCTCTAACTTTATAAGACTTATCTGTAAGACTTATGTTTATCTAGAATATATATCCCCAATAGTTATAGTTTCTAAAACATCCACTAAGTGCGATGACGGCCAAGACAGTGAAGAATCTTGAATCTCTAGCGGCAAGTAGGCTAAGATGGTCTCAAGATCTTCAGCTCTCTCCATTGCGCTGTTTTCTTGATTCTTGAGAGGTGAAGTTGCAGGTTTCTCTAAGAAAGATAGGCCACAACATAAATATATAAAAGTCTCTACAGCTTACCAGCATGATTAATTGAACTAAACACTTCTGACCAAAGAGATTATTAGTTTATTATATTATTCTTCCTTGCGGATCAAGATATGTGGGAAAAAAATTATTCAGATAAATTTCACCACGCTGATGAATTAGTCAATTGCAATATTCAACCTGGCATTCCAATTAAAAATTATAGAAGATTTTTTTTTTATTATTCACAAAAATTCAATGTAAGAGAAACCATAGAACCTATGGTAGCGAGGGATGTCTGCATACTCGGGATGTACATGGCAAGAGCCTATCCTGAGTTAACCATTGACTCATTGGGCCCCTTAGACATTGTTTAAAGGTTTTGTTCAACAGAAGGTGGCCAAACGAGATATGAAGAACACAACAAAACTAATGTAGTAGCTTATCAACATTTTCATAACAAAAAGTTCCTAAGCAGCACCTAGACGGGGACGGGTACCGGAAACTGGGACGGGGACGGGACGGGAAACGTCAAACTTAAAATTTGTAGATACGGATATGGGGCTATATATATATATAATATATATAATATAAAAAATACATATAAATCAAAATATTAAAATCTCTCACATATGATTCTAAAGCAACAGAATAAGCTAAACATCTACTAGTTATACCACCAATATTAAAATAAACAACATACAAACGATAATATTCAAAACTACACATACATCAACAACAAAACAAACCACAAAACAAAAACCATTAAAGATAAGAAGACACAAGAAGAAAGGAGAAAAGGCATAGATGTTGTTTATGAGTTTATCATCAGAAACACATGACATCACGTATTTGTATACATAAACACATAGAGAAAAAAATCTGAAAGTTGTATATGAAATATAATTCAAACGTAAACAACAAAAACATAAAAATGAGAAAGAGACAAGAAGAAGAAACATGTTTACGTGAGATATGGTTAAGAGTCAAAGAGAAAGACATGAAGGTAGGAGTGGAAGAGAATAATATGGGAGTGGAAGAAACTAATAATATTTGATAAACAACCTTTTTTTTTTTAATTTCAGAATTATCAGAATAAAGCAAATACGCTTCGTAACACAAAAATCAAAAGGATACGTCTCCGAGACGTCTCTGGTCTATGTTCAAACCCGTCCCCGTTAAGCCATGCCGTCCCGGGTTCACCTTACATGTGTCGGGGACGTTTCCCAGACGTACCCGAGCCGTACCCGTCCCTCCGCCGAACCCGGTACGGGAGACGGCACCAAGTTGGCGTACCCGTGCAACTTGTCAAAAACTAATGGATTCTGTTCGGTTTTCAGATTCAAATATTTTGCCCATCTGTAATGAAAACAGTAGAACCTCTTTCAAACGCTCCCATTCCTTCGATTTCAACTATCTATACAATACTAAAAGGCTAATATAAAGGCTCCTCAGCTATGCCACATGGGCAAAAAAATACAACCAATCAAAATATTTCATACATCCAAGTCATCGTATGGGTTTATGGGCTGAAATTTATGCAAAAAAAAAAATCATTTGGGCTCACCCCAAATTGGTTGACAGCAAAGGGAAAGCTACCCCTTCAATGATCACGAGGTCATTACTAATTCGGGTGGGCTTTAAACAATCATTTGGGCTCAAAAGAAGGGGAGTTAAGAATGAAGAGTTACTAATTCCTATGATACGTGACCCATTTTGTCAGAAATAAAGACCTATGCATATCAGCCAACATATAAGACAAAAGTAAGTACAAAATCCAAGTTCAAATAGCATAAGCCTCAACATACACGATCTGATTGATTTTAAAACAAAACACTACTACAAAAAATTTAAATTAATTTGAAATAACGTTGGCTCATTAAAAATTATAATGTCCACTTTTCTTAAAAAAATATATTATAACTTATAAAACAAAACTCCAATATGAAGAAACATAATTAAAATGTTCTCTCTCAAATTCACACTGAAAATAAAGTTAACACATAATCTTCTTTAATAAAAAAAAAACGTCTAGCTAAAACAACCCTTTTGGTCAAAGAATTAAACGATTTTCAATTTAATTATCAATTAAATATAATGTAACAACAAGTCAACATAATTCAAGACTTCAAAATCATACCCTCTACAACAAAGCTATAAAACCTTACACTACTTCCACCTTAAAACTCACACAATAAAATAAAAATAGCAAAAGATGAATAACGAATCAATTCTCTCTTATGTCTTCTCACACCAGACACAGCCTACGACAACAAATCCTAGATGCACACTACAAGTCTACATCAACAGGCCCAACACACAATAATCTATCAGCGATTTTCAACTCCCATCAATCACCGATAACCAAGATAATTTTAATGACTCAACAACTGAGGGCATGAAATTGCTGTTAACATACCATGAAATAGAACACCCAGACTCGACCATGCTTATCCAAAAAACACCCAATATGTGATGGAGTTATTTGCAACCCAAAACACTAGCATTAATGATGATCTTCACGTAACCCTTAGACTCACAGACTACAATGAAAACGCTTCCGCAAGACTTGACGTCGACCTTATCACACTGATTTAGAAGAAACTAATAGACCTCCAACTACAGAAGAAGAAAATGAAACATGCACTGTCTACTTTGGAAATTACCACAACGGAACCTATCTATGCTCTATTCCGTGCGGTCATACTTTCCATTTCCGGTGTATTAGTCAATGGCTCCGTACAAACATCAACTGTCCCGTTTGTAGAGACAATCTACTATGATTCATCATGATAACAATTAATAAGAGAGTTCTTATGTTTCAATTATCAGTTTTAATGCCAAGTTGTTTCCAAGTTTACACTTTTTGTTTTAAGTTATTATCCCCCCCAAAACATATGTCTCAACAAAATAATATATCGCAAAATTTGTTTCACACTATTTACAAAAATATCTACTAAAATAAGATTCAAAAAACAGTTCCTTCCAAATATTAATCATATGGCCTTACGAACATATAGTTTACTCTTAATTAATACATTATTTACAACCACATTCCTATTCAACTTTTAACTCACAAATTCCTAAACAAATAAAACAACAAGCTACCTACCCACTATCAAATTCTATGACAAATAATAATTTCCTCTCCCTATATTTTCATTCCTATATTGTTCTCATATGTTCCCGAAATCAATAGTAAAGGTGAGTATATAACTTAGCATTTGCTCTTTGTTTTGTCCTACCCCCATCTTTTATTAAATTTTACATTTCAATATAATAAGTTTAGGAAATCAATTTATCCAACTCACTCCCAAATGTAACAACTAAAACTATTACATGTTATAGCGCATCAAATCAAAAAAATACTATAATCATCAAATAAACTTAAACTAAAATTTTATTCCTAAATGAAAAAAATCCAATTTCCGCGCATCGCGCGGATAAAGAACCTAGTTCTTATAGCTTCCTTGACGAAATGTAGAACGACGCCAAAACAAATTCATTTCCGGTAGTAATTTGTTTAACTTGTCTTATATAAAAGACTTTCTCATTAAGTTTATTACTTCCACTGGATTGAAAATTGATTAGTCTGGAGTCTGGACCCTATCTCTCTGTTGACGTGCAATGCAAGTACTTATTTAGGCATTCAAAGGATTTTTTTTTCCATTAACTAAAAAAAAGTTAAGAGACGGTTCTTAAATAAGAGATTTAATAACCGTCTCTTAACTTTTTCTTAGTTAAAGTTAAGAAACGGTTCTTAAATTACGCTAAGAACCTCACCCTAAGAACCCACCAATAAACATGGCCTCAGCACCTTCAATGGTAGCTCTTAGGTGGGCTCTTAAGGGGTGGGACCCATAAAAAAATAAAAACCCACCCCTTAAAACTCTTCTGCAAGAGCTGGGTTCTTACACTGTACGTGGGCCCCACGACACGTGGCGGCCCATGATTGGTTACTTTAAAAAAAAAAAAAATCCAACAAAACCAAAAAAAAAAAAACCTAAGAGCCGAGCTCTTAGGGTTAATCTTGCTCTTAGGTTCCATAAACGGATGATCATAAGGTTTAAATTCAGGAAAAATTATATTTAACACTGGTGTGAACGTGATTATGTTCTTTGAGTTAAATCTTGATTGGTTTTACCGCTATCATCTTGGGGGTGGTAGCGGTTTTGGTGTTTTACAACAATCGCAAAAAGATTAGAGAAATTCCCTTAGATAGTTTACTTTAGTTTGTTTTTTACAAAAATAGGGAAGAAAATGACTAAAATAGTTTTTTTTAGAAGCTAAAAATGCATTTATATGCATTTATACCCTTAGGGTTAACTAATTTAGACTTAGTGTTTAGAATTAAAGGGTGGGTTTAGAGATAGGATTTCAAATTTCAAAAAATAAAATAAAATAATTTGAAAATTACAAAAAAGGAAAAATGTTATTTTGGTCATTTTATTTTTCGAGGGCTATTTTTGTGACAAAAACTAAAAAGACTATTTAAGAGAATTGCCCAAAAGATTATCATGGACAATTTTACACCGTTCCAAACCTTTCAAAATCAAAAAATGGTTCTATCTAGTATTTGCGGTGCTCGAGGTGGCAGTTATGTGAGAGTAAATAAAAATATTTTTTTTAAAATTATAAAATATAAAAATAAAAATATTTAATTAATTTTTAAAATAAAANTTGAGAAAGGTACTATCCGTGCCTATATCAAATAATATAAACACTAATATATGTACACATTATTTAAAATTATATTATAAAATATTTACTATAATTTTATACACTACCACAATAATTTAAAATTTTAATACTATGATTTTATAAATATAATTTTATATTTATTAGAGTAGTATGATTTTTAAAATTTATAATTATATAAAATATTAATATTGTTAATTTATTATTTAAATGATATTGTATTTGATAGTCAATTAGTCATAAATATCATGTAAATGCATTAATTTCTAACGGTTGTATTAATTGTACAAATCACTTAATAACACTTAAAACTACAACCATCTGCATCTGTAAAGTCATAAGTATCATGCAAATACATTAATTTCTAACGGTTGTATCAATTGTACAAATCACCTAATAACACTTAAAACTACAACCATCTGCATCTGTAAATTCTCGCAATCGCGATGTAAAAAAGTCACACCTTAATGTTGTAAGCATCTAAGATATTTTTTTGACAACGATAAATTTTTAAAAGATGAGAAACTTAATTTGATTTTATTTTGATAACAATTTTGATCGTATTTGTAATTTCACCTTTTTAAATTATTGTTTTCATTTTTTATTTCATTTTTTCTCATAAAAAACATGACATGGGCTGGGACTTATTATCCGAGATCCGGATCCGAGATCCGATCCGGATCCGCTCCCAAAATAGGGTATTCAGGGTGCCCGGATCCAAATAGTAAAATGTTGGATCCGTCGAATCCGGATCCGGATCCGGATATCTTGACTTTTAAATCTGTGGTACTGAGTTTTGATATGCTGGTACAAGGGCTTGCTTCTTCAGCACATGTATTAGGCCACGTGAGAATGAGGCTGAATTCAGAAACAAGAGTTGGCTGGCCCAAAGATGTTGCTTTTGGATGAGAGGCTGAGTCGAAGACACAATCGTCGAATGTCGAGCCAGGAGCAGCAAGTGGTGGACATATACACCTCGACTTTAGCCACCATGGAGCGTTTAGATCTAGTCGTCGGGAAACAAGTGGAGTCCCACAAATCCCAACCATCAGATTGACAGGTTTTATTATGTGAATATGCGGCTCCGGTGGAGAAGAGAGGGGCTGTCGATGTGGGTCTTCAGCGGAGACCTTTGTCGTTGAGGATCTTGCGAGTGGAAGGACATCAACCGTTGAACTGACGAAAGCCAAAGGACCTCTTCGGTAAGATGAAACAGAGCGAGGAGCGTGGAGGTCACAGTGAGGACATGTGAAGCAAACATCGTCTTTCCAGGAATCCCCAGAGAAGATCTCGAGAACAGTAGCCTTCGACTTGTAGTAAGAGACAACTATAGTCTCCTCCTCAGACATTGTCGAGCGGGAAGGTCTTGAAGCAGAGCGGAGGCAACGCAAGCTCTTGGAACCAAACGGCGGCTGAGCATTGAAACGCCATCCGAAAATCAGATCCGGTTCGTAGGAAGAAAGGACCACGTTGGGGATGGATAACAAACGACTGAAAGTCATGTCACCACACGTCGGAGTCAGCCTCTTCGACACCAGATTCAAAACGAGGAACAACAAAATAGAGACATGAGATTTTGAGAAAGAAGAGAGCAGAGATGTAGATGAGCGCGAGAGAGGAGGAAGGCGTTGTCATTTCAGCATTGCTTCAAAAACATTTTTGATGAATTTCTCTACTGCAAGAATACTAAGGTCGAGGATATTTAGAGCATCAAATTTTTACTTGTACAACAAACCGCAGATCACACGGAACGTCGAGGTGTACAAAGAGGCCTTGGAAGGTGTGAGTTATGTCATTATGAAGGATCTAGTCATTAGATCAAAGAGAAAGGTTCAAGTTTGAAGACCTTAAGAGAAGTAGAAGTCGGGTTAGCTTAAGTTTACCAAAGACCTAATTTAAGTTAGAGGGTTTTGGGATATACTTGTAAGGGTATGTACATGTGTCTCTTTCTCACTAGTTGCGTGTGTTATTCACACGTGTAATCAGCTGAAGTATAAAGTTGAGGCAACTAGCATTCTTGAGATGAGTCATCTTATTTGTAATTAGGAGAGAGAGAGAGAGAGAGAGAGAGAGAGAGAGAGAGAGAGAGAGAGAGAGAGAGAGAGAGAGAGAGAGAGAGAGAGAGAGAGAGAGAGAGAGAGAGAGAGAGAGAGAGAGAGAGAGAGAGAGAGAGAATGTTTGTATACAGCTCGGTTTGAGAAAGATACTATATTGTTGGTTCAATCCCAGATCCGTGAGATATATTTGTTACTCCAGTTGGGATAGATAGGTGAACACCAAATCAACAAACTGAGTCTTGTTCATTTTCACTTTTTTATTGATTTGTGATTTAATTTGAAGCTTCGCTTTTGGGCAAAGAATTCTCACACATTGCCTATGACATGAAGGCTAATAACAACCTCAATATTTTGGAGTATTTGAGGAGTTTGGGATGTGGTGATGTCCTCATCAGTGGAAATGAGCTCATGCTTTCTCTTTGTGATGGTTTTGATACTACAAAGTAAACATTTTTATGTTTTGACTTGTTGATAGAGTCATGAGTATGAGAAGACTGATATGAGTTGTTTGTTTTAGGCTAGTGGGCTTGTGATAGTTGTTGTTCTAAAAATCGGTATAAGCGAAACTAGACCTAAGCAAAACAGTTTTTCTAAAATATATTTTAATGGTGTAGACGTTCACAAAATTTCCTAATCAATAATCTCTATAAAACGATTAATTAACGCCTAGAGATAACATTGTTTGTTGAAAACTACGTCAATGATGTGTTGAATGATTATCTGTATTTTCAATGGAAATGGGAAGCTGTTGGAGGATTTAGTTCTAGCTTCTCAAGAAGGTGTTTTCGTGAATGTTGGTAGTGAGTTTGACTTGGATAATATTGTGGAAGCTTCAAGAATTTCTGGTAAATATGTCAATATCCTGCTACATATCAATCCATATGTTGATCCTCAGGTATGATTATTGTCATAGTTACTAAACATCATAGTTCTACACAGTATGGAGATGAGTGAGTTTTTGTTCTGTTTGTTACATTTTCAGGTGCATCCATATTTAGCTACCAGGAATAAGAACTCGAAATTTGGTATAAGGAACGATAAGCTTCATTGGTTTTTAGGTTAATCTATGTCTTAATGAGCTGAAGCTTGTTGGAGCTCATTTCCATCTAGGCTCAACATTACAAAGGTGGCTTATGTTTTAAGCTGTGTTTTGGTGTAATTGGATGAATATGCCTTGCTCTCTGTTTCATTCCAGGTAGATATATTCAGAGATGTTGCCGTTTTCATGGTGGAATATAATGATGAAATCCGGTGTTAAGGGTTTGAAATTAGTTACTTGAACACTGGTGGTGGTTTAGGGATAAATTATTACCATGCCGGCGCTATTCTTCCTACAACCATGGATCTCATCAACACCGTAAGAATAGCATGTCAAAAATCTTTCTTTCATCTGATCTTAGAAGTACTTGAACTAGCATAATCTTTACAATCCTTATGTGTTTTAGGTAAGATAGTTTGTTTTGTCATGAGGTTTGAATCTAATAATTGAGTCAGGGAGGTTGTTGATTGCAAACATGTGTTGTATCGTCAACCATGTAACATGTATGAAGATGAATGAAACTAACTAAAGACTTCATAGTGATCGATGGAAGTATGGCTGAGCTAATCCATCTCAGTCTTTATGATGCATATCATGTAAAAAAAACATGTTTGTTAGTGATGGAGTGAAAGCAGCGACAAACATCTCAACCAAGAGTTTAGATAATCCTCAATTCGGACATGCAAACTCAACCAAAGAATTTTAGTGAACCTCTTGTGACCGTCTTCTTTATTGATGAATCTAATCAAATCAATACAAAGGAAAGAGAATATTGTTCTCTCAAAAATCAAATTTCTTTATTAATCAAATCAAAATTGAATACAACTTTAGGTTTAGATGGTTATTTATAAGAAATCTACAAACTAGAAAAACCTGAACCTAATTAAAATATGAAAACTATGAAAATATAGAAAATATAAATAAAAGGTAATTTTCTAAATATACAAATATATAATAAAAATATTTAGATAATTTTCAAATATCTTGCTGCAATCAGTTACAAACTGCTTTTTCCACTTATATACTTATAGCTAAATATCCTCTTGTTAATGTTTCTTATATCACAAAAGCACATTGAGTTGGTCTCTCCTCCAGCACCTGAAGCAAAGTTTCTAAATTCTTCGACGTAGTGGGTCCTGTTTGTGAATATGATGGTTTCTTGAGCAAAGATAGAGAGCTTCCCACTCCTCCAAAGGTAATATAAGGATCTGATTCAGTTTGAAAGCTCTCTAGTAATATGGAATCTGATGAATTAATTCCATTTGTTACAGGGAGCTGGTCTAGTGGTTCATGATGCTTATGCATACTGTATGAACATGGCGTCCACTTACAATCTCAAGATGCATCCTTCAGAATACTAGATAGAAAACACAAATTCTTGTTCTTTTTAATGAAGAAATCACAGTAGAATTAAAGACTTAAGATTGATTTTCATTATGCGAATTTTAATCATTTGATGGTTGCTCTGTTTTTGCAGGTTGAAAGATGATGGATCAGACATGATCAGACATGCTGACATTCGAAGACCATTTGCGTTTCTTCGAAGGTCTATGATTTTGTGAACTCTGACATTTTTTTGCTATTTTAGCTGAATTATTCAGAATCAATACTGTAATGCTATCTTAGATTCCTTTTTTCATAGATTAAGCTAAGACCATGATTCGAACTTTATTATTCTCCCAGTTTGACTTTCACTATTGGCTTTAAAGGAAAAATTATTCAAGTTATGTGGATTAATAAAAAAAAATTTGACTGGATTTAGACATTATTTCACAACGATTACGTTAGACACATTTACATTCCCTGTAGTTTTGTGTTCGGTAACAAATCTGCATAATAAACAAAGTTACACAATTCTACAGTATCCATGCTCATAGAAACCAATAAACGATCATCATATTTATATATATAGAGGACTAAATATAATACTTAACCAACTAAATTTCTGAAATCAGATTTAGTCAAATAAAGAATTTGGTATACAAAGAAGACATGAAAGCATGTAAACTATTTATAAACTGCAGAACAACACAGTGTGTTTTTTTCTTCTATTTTTAGTAAAAAAAAATACTTCGAAAATCAGATATTGTAAACAAAACAAAAAAGAGAGTTTATATCAGTTAAATACTCTCTCCGTTTCAAATTATTTGTCGTTCTGGAATAGAATTTTTGTTTCAAAATAAGTGTCGTTTTCGGTTTTCAATGCAAAATTTATTGGTAATATTTTTTATTCTATTTTTTTATTGGTTGATATATGGTTAGGTGTATTGGTAATATTGTTTTTATTTTAAAAATATATAAAATTAAATATTTTCTTAATCTATGTGCATAAACCTAGAACGACAACTAATATGAGTTGAAGTAAAAATAGTCAAAGCTATTCTAACCAAGTGGAGGTGGCTTGACGAATAAGAGTGCGCATTTTAATCGAATCCTACTTACTTTCGAAGATGTCGGCGCACGTTAAGTTCTAGTATTTATCCATTTATTTAATTATTTATTTGTGGAAGTATTTATCTCTTTGTTTTTTTATTGGATGTTGTACAATTATTTTATTTCTAAGAAAAAAGAAACTAAGCGAAAGGAAGGTTCATATCTAGAGAGATAAACTGGAGTTTTTTAGAGAGAGAAAAAGAAGAGATCACTCCGTCGTTGACGATCGATGTCGAAGATGAAGCATCTTCTACGGAAGCTCCACATCGGAGGAAGTAGCGGCGGATTCGGAGACCATCACAGGCTAGACGAGACGACTAGACCGATCATCGATCCTAGCCCTATTCCTAGCTCTAGCCCTAGCCCCGCTTCTACTTCATCCGTCTCTTCGTCTGGATTTGGTAACGCCTCCTCTACAATGCCGAGACTGGAACCGATTGACCCGGCGGGCCGTGATCTGGCGGCTGGGGATGGTGTTGATTTCAATTTGATGGAGGAGGAGTATCAAGTCCAGTTAGCTATGGCGATCAGCGTGTCTGATCCTGATCCGAGAGAGAATGCAGATACGGCTCAGCTTGATGCCGCTAAGCGGATTAGCCTTGGCGTTTCTGCTCCGGTCACCGACGCAGATTCCGCCGTTGACTTTCTATCCCTCCGCTATTGGGTATACTTTGACTAGTTTAGGGTTTAGAGATCATTTGATTATCATTGGTTTAGAGGAAGTAGGATTTAGGGAATCTGATCATTCAATTATCAGGAGTTTTGAGGAATCAAGATTTTTGCTGTAATTGATCACTGCTACTGCTTGCACTGTTATGACTATGTGGGACTTAGGCTGATCATTCTTTTTTTGTAGGGACATAAAGTCATTAACTATGACCAGAAAGTCAGGGATGGTTTTTACGATGTGTATGGGATTACATCCAATTCTCTTTCACAGGGGAAGATGCCACTTCTCGTGGATCTTCAAGCGATTTCCATTTCAGACAATGTTGATTATGAGGTCATTTTGGTTAACCGATTGATCGATCCTGAGCTGCAAGAGCTAGAGAGGAGAGCATCCGCTTTGTCTTTGGAATGTCCAGACTTTGCTCGTGGTCAGGTGTCAAGTGTTTTAACTCAGAAAATTGCAAATATAGTTGTAGAGCAGATGGGTGGCCGCGTCGAAAATGCTGATGAAGCACTGAGAAGGTGGATGCATCGAAGCTATGAGCTAAGAAATTCTTTGAGCACTACTGTTATTCCACTTGGACGAGTTAATTTTGGTCTTGCACGTCACAGGGCTTTGCTTTTCAAGGTTTATAACAAGTTAACAACACTTTTTAACTTGTTTTTAGCTTTTTGGTTGTGGACCTCTTGGTTATTCTATTTTGGGCTACGAGTGGGAATACTCATTCCATCTATGAGCTCTCTTTTTGATCGTTGCTGGAAGATGTATGGTGAATTTAAATAGTTCCTTCTTCTTGTTTCTAGGTGCTTGCTGATAGGATTAATCTCCCGTGTATGCTGGTAAAAGGCAGCTATTACACTGGAACTGATGATGGGGCTGTGAATTTGATTAAACTAGATGACAAAAGGTATTCTTTTGACTGCTCTAATCAGCCGCCTTCTGCTCATATTCTAGATTCCTGATATTGGGCTCAGTTTGTATGTGATGATAGTGACTTTTTGCAGAGTCCTAATTCATTTTTTTTTCACTTGCAGTGAATACATTATTGATTTAATGGGTGCTCCGGGGGCTCTAATTCCTGCCGAGGTTCCAAGCAGTTTCCTTCCAGTTGCTTGCACCGATACGAGAGTATTTCCTGATGATCTGTTGCAACATTCTTGCCCTGTACTTGAGAAAGAAACTGAAACGCCATCATTTTCAGTTCTCGAGGAAACAGATTCCAAACCTTCTGGTATGGTGGCAAACTTGTTCACTGGAAACCGTGAAGAAAACAGTGACAGATTTGCTGTTGAAAAACATCAAACGGAGAGGTTTGAGCATGACTTTGGAAAGCTAATGCAAACACAGCAGATATCTGGTGAAAACTTGCCGCCATTTTCTGGGAAACCGACAAGTGCACAGAAAGTAAAGGTTAAGAATGTCTCGAAATATGTCATAAGTGCAGCGAAGAACCCTGAATTCGCGCAGAAACTACATGCTGTCTTGTTAGAAAGTGGTGCATCACCTCCCCCAGATTTGTTTATGGATGTCAATCCACAGAACTTGAGGGAGAAGAGTTTGCTTCAAGAGTTTCGGCAAGAAAGTAGCAGTTCTGCGAATTCTGCTGTTCCATGCTACCCAGAAAAGGTAATCTTAGGATACAAATCCTTTCACTAAATGAGCATAAGTTTCTTTTAATTCATTCCCACCTGCCACTTGATCTTTCTTAAGATTCTGAATTCTTTATTGATTTTCATCCGCACTGAATAGGTCGGAGATCAATTAGCTGAACAAATTAGAGAATCTGAAAGGAACCCCACAGCACTGCAGCTACCAGCTGTTTGTACCTCAGGTAAGGGAAAACCACCTAATTGATGTCTGCAGTATAATATTATCTTTGCGGTACGGTTAGTGCTTTTAAGCAACTTTAAAATGAGAATGAATTGCTGAACCTCTCTCATTTCCAACAGCTGAGACTTACCAACAACCAGGGGAGGTAGACTTTTTGATGGAGAGAAACGTTGATGTTGATAATATGGGTAAATTTTCTTCACCCGAAAAGATGGAGTTCAGCACCGCTGATGGGGAGCCCTCTGTTTGTGATAGACATGACCAAGGAATTAATCCATTTCTCGGTGAGGCTGCAAAATGGGAAATTATGTGGGAAGATCTTCAGATTGGCGAGCGGATTGGTATTGGTAAGGTTTGGTCTATTAAATAGTAGATTTCCCTAGAAACTGGCAACTTTATTGTATACTAAAGTATTATATCGATGAGTTTGATGAAGCTGGATACTTACGAATTGTCATCTATGCTTGGGGATGAAATTTAATCAGCATAGATTTTCAGTTTGATAAACCAGAGTAACCCCATATTATTTCGAACTGCAAGATCTAATATGCCTCTTCTCTGTTTTGTTTTGTTGCAGGTTCATATGGAGAAGTTTACCGTGCAGAGTGGAATGGAACTGTAAGTTATGTTTTGGAGTATTAGTTCACTGATTCCTGAAAATGATGTTTAGTCTGCGGTTTCTAAAACCCTCTTGCGTATTTCCCTCCAATGAAGGAGATTGCTGTCGTATACATGGACTTCTTGGACTGATTGTGATTTTTATTTCAGGAAGTGGCTGTTAAGAAGTTTTTGGATCAAGATTTCTCTGGTGATGCATTGACACAGTTTAAATCTGAAGTAACTCCAAATCATTTATTCATAGACACCTCTAATTCTGTAGAATTACTTGCAGTCTGTTTAATCATACTATGAATGTGTTTTATTTTGTCTGATAGATTGAAATAATGTTGAGGTTGCGGCATCCAAACGTTGTCCTTTTCATGGGAGCAGTTACTCGGCCTCCAAATTTCTCTATCCTGACAGAGTTCCTACCCAGGTTGATCCTCATGCTACAATTCGTGAATTGATTAGTTGGTCTGCTAGTTTGATTTCTAGTTCTCTTTTATCCATGAAGTTGTCATTTTCTAACCATGATGTTCTCTCTTATTAATAGTTTAAATATTAGTCTTCTTGACTTAATTGATAGACTTTGATGATACTATGCAGAGGGAGTTTGTATAGATTACTCCATCGACCAAATCATCAGCTTGATGAGAAGAGACGAATGCGGATGGCACTTGATGTGGTATGCATGGGTTTCATTGATTGAACAGAATACTCTAGAAGTTACTGCTATCTAGTCGAAATCATCTGACACTTGGTTCTGTATCTGATTGTATTGCAGGCAAAGGGTATGAACTATTTGCACACCAGCCACCCAACTGTTGTACATAGGGATTTAAAATCACCAAACCTTCTTGTTGATAAAAATTGGGTCGTAAAGGTTTGTGATTTTGGATTGTCACGCATGAAACACCACACTTATTTGTCTTCAAAATCAACCGCAGGAACGGTGAGTTATAACTCAAATAGAACCATTCCTTGTTTCCCTCAGTCATAGTAACTTACTTGATAAAATGTTTGTGCAGCCCGAGTGGATGGCTCCAGAAGTGTTGAGGAATGAACCAGCTAATGAGAAGTGAGTGAAACATCAAAGCTATGAGAATCTTATACGTGTTGTTAGTACATAAGTATTTGATTTGTGTGCTTGCATGCGCAGATGTGACGTGTACAGCTTTGGTGTTATATTGTGGGAACTAGCTACTTCACGCATACCTTGGAAAGGTTTAAACCCGATGCAAGTCGTTGGAGCTGTGGGTTTCCAGAATCGACGCCTTGAAATCCCAGATGATATTGATCCAACCGTTGCACAGATAATCCGTGATTGTTGGCAAATGTAAGTCCACTTCCTTACTCAAAAATTCTTAGAACCTAGCAAGTAGCTGTATGTAAAGTATGAATCCGATCAATAAGTGGGTCGGTGTCTGTGTGGGATTAAGTGGAATCACAAACTGTTATGACGCATTTGGATGAAGTAAGTCAAGATGTGAGATTATTTTTTGTATAGGGAACCGCATTTACGGCCATCGTTTACACAACTGATGAGAAGTCTGAAGCGGCTACAGGGACTAAACATAAGCAACAGAGGGAACACAAGTGAAAGTTTGATGTAAAGATATTTTAGACAGAAGCCTGATGCATCACCTGGTCTGGTTCAAAGAGCCAAATTGGTGAGGGATTGCCCCCATTATTTTTCTTCTTTTGCTTTTTATTTTGTGGTTGGTTTTACGGTCAGATGATGAGAGGAAAGAAAGATTGTCGGGTTAGGGAAAAGCTTGTGGAGTTCAATCGAAGTGGGAGCTCAACATCATAAAAAAGAAAGAAAGCCCTATTTAAACCCCACCCCCTTTGTAACTATTACTGTTATTATTGTTGCTACTTGTAACGAAAAATTAGGTAAATGAACAGAAGAAAAAAAAAAGATGTTGAAAAAGAATACAACAATTAAGCCTACGGATTTCTGATTTCTTTTGGTTTGAGATTTGCCCCCAAAATCTGGTAAATGTAAAAACATGTGGGGATTAATGTTGTAAGAAGCTAACTAGTGATCATACAAATCCATGAACCTTGGGTTTTGACCATGTTCAAATCTGTCACATTGGGTATTGAGATCTGCTGAATGCTTTTATTTGTTTGTTTGGTTTTAGGTGAAAATCATTCCTTACCAGACTGTAAAACAAGCTAGATATCTTCGTATTATGGCTCCTTCTTGTCGTAACCTTGGCAATTCTCATATTGCATCGTCTTATAGAACATATAAGGATCATAAGGATAGATCCTCGATGCCAATCCCAGGAGCGTACAATGATGAAAACTCAAGAACGTTCGGATACAAACAGTTTCTGATAGAAAATATATCAATGTACGTACATTCTTGTATAATTTCGAGATGACCAATCTTGACGGGTTGCATACAAAAATCTTGATGGTTTTGTATAATTAATAATGAAAAATTCCCTTAGATAGCCCATTTTAGTTTGTTTGTCATAAAAATAGTTTTTAAAGAAGAAAATGATCAAAATGTTTTTTTTTAAGCTAAAAAATGCATTTATATGCATTTATACCTCTAGGGTTAACTAATTTGGACTTTAGGGTTTAGAGTAAAGGGGTGGGTTTAGGGTTAGGGTTTCAAATTTCAAAAAAAAAATAAAAAAAAATCAAAATTTCAAAAAAAAAAAAGTCTATTTTGGTCATAATAGTTTTTGAGGGCTATTTTTGTGACAAAAACTTAAAAAAGTCTATCTAAGAGAATTGCCCATTAATAATTGTATCTTGATAAAACAAAACTCATGTCATGTACCAAATTATTTTCCATAATTACAAACTATAAACATATTATTAGCAATGCATTTCTGTGCATCTGGAAGGAACATGAGTCAATACGACAACTAACAAATTGATAAAGTCAACTGTGATAGGAACATCTGAGTCAAAACACACAAGATTAGTATTATAACAAACAATATAAATTTAGCTTATATCAGACAGTTACACCATGTCTATTATTATCCTCCAACCGTTTCAATGAAATCTTGTCTTTTTTTTTTCTTTTTAAATACTGAACATCTGAGAGGAATCTTTAAACAAGAAACAGCTGAAAATTGTCTTTAATAGACCCGAGTTTAACCCATTTTTAATTCAAAAAAGAAACAGTTGAAGAAAATGAAAACCCTAATAATATGGTGCCTTGTATCCCAGGCAATAATTCTAGCAGGAAACTCAGCGGAGAAAGGAGACGTTGAATTTTCCATACTAATAAAAAACGAAATGTACAACTTCAAAAAACCAGCGGTATTCTACCATTGCCGATCCTCAAAGAAAGACCTGGGATGGCACAAATCGCTTCCATCGTCCGAGTTTAGTTGGAGCTTCGAAGTTCCTCAGTTTGGTAAGGGTGTGATGATCCACAACTGTGAGTTCAGGTCGAGGCTAGGAACAGCAAAGATTGAGATCGAGACGTTGTCTACGACGGCTATTCTATGCGAGGGAGAGACATGCAAATACGTCATTAGACGTAATGGGATTTATTTCATTGGTTCTGAGTTGTATTATCCCTTTGGAGGGTTTGTTGAGCTGTCTAGGCCTGTTGTGAAGCTTATTGAGCCGTGGACGCCTTGGTCACCCCATCAATTGAAAGATTTGCACCGTAGTAACCAGAACCGTTCTTGATTCGGATCCTTCGAGGACCAATATATTCTTTTATTTTTTTAATAAACGAATGAATGTTAAATTTATATTCATCGAAAAAGCATTTTTTACATCAAAAATGCATTAAGAATTGAAATTCTTTATTCTTAACCAACTGAATCTCTAAGGCATTCTACCCACTACTACCAAACCAAAATACGAGTGTTCCCCTGAGTTCTGTTTTTGTCGCAGAGTATTCATCTCTTATTGTACTTCGTTTAGCAACAGTGTTGCAGAGCTTCATCCAGTGTTGCTTCTCGCTGAACTCCGAGCTCAATAATACCTCTCTCCCCTAATAAGTTTGAAAGCACCCATAGCTCAGACCATCTGTCATACCATAAGGATGTACTTTTCCCATTTCCTATTTCCTTCTTGTGAATTTTAGCCATATCTCTAAGCTTTAGATTCTTTCACATCCAGGAACTTAACTGACTCTTCTCCTTAAAATTTTCAGAAGCTCTTACGTTTACACATATTTTTTTGGACCCACTACCCCTACAGTGACTTACCCAATAGCATTCTCCAGATGAGTTTCAATTCATTTAATTTATCTTTTTCAGTGGTCTAAGTCCCAATGCTCTTTCACACTTTGGTTTACAAACGTTTTGCCAAACAACCCCTTTGCTCCCATAGTCTTTAAGTCCAGACCAGACCAAAGAAAGGCAAAGCATAGATATTCTATTTCCTTCAGACATTTCTCTGGAAGTCGATAAACAAGATGCCCAAAATTTTACTACACTCATCAGAATAAAGCGAATTAATTGCAGACAGCCTGCATATGATAGGAACCGACTTGTCCAGATAATAATGCCAGAGCTAATCTTCTCGATCAGTGGCAAATAGTCATGGTATGTCATTCCCTTAGGCATCAGGGGTAACCCGAGATACCTCACAGGAAGCTCTCCTTCCGCAAAAGGAAAGTTTTGTAAGATAGGGATGCGCATCTGTTCCGGTACACCCGCCATATAAACCGCGACTTCTCAAGGCTAATACTCAAACCAGACAAAGTAGCAAACTCATCAAAAACTGATATGCCACCTTCTATAGATTGCTTTGTTCCTTAGACAAAGACCATCATGTCAAACACACAAATGTGTTAGGAACAGAGATTTGCATCGCGGGTGATATTGAAACTTCTTTTTCTCCACCGCTTGGTCTAGATACAAAACCCTAAATCGCCTAAAATTCTCCTTTGCCAAAACGTATCAGCAATGGTGTGTTATACAACCTCTTCAAAATGTTTACGAATCACATCAAAACCACATAGTTACCTTCCTGTCATTCTCCATGGTTTGTTCTATGTTGTTTGAATTGACTTTCCGAGCCAATGTGAGGAGCTCGGCTTGATGTATAAAAGTTGTTATCTTGGATCATCTTTCTTAAGAAACACTTCTTTGTTGCTTTTATGCTCAGCTATTTACTGGAAAATACAACTAACTCACTATGTTGCATCTTAACACATGTTCTCACATCAAACGAAGTAACAACAAGAAAAGGTTTACACATAGTTGTTTACCATCTGAGACAACATTTTCTTGTTGTTTGAGTTTACACAAGAGTAATTCCATTCTCTTTAGCCATAGCTTCATATCTAATTATTTTCTTACACAGTGTTGCGAACCTGTTATTCACTAGTTTATCCACTCTACAGAAAACAAAAGGGCCATGTTCTTTTGGTTGCAACGATCAGTCGCAGGACCAGCATGTAAACAAACAACGTTTAGACGCTGAAACTGATCGTTGACGTTAGCGACCATACACTCTACAGAAAACAAAAGGGCCATGTTCGTTTGGTGGTCGCTAACGTCAACGATCAGTTTCATCGTCTAAACGTTGTTTGTTTACATGCTGGTCCTGCGACTGATCGCTGCAACCAAACGCCAACATTCAGCGTTCAAATATTTGCATATGGTTAAGTGGATGATGAATGATAATGATGATGAGGATGATGACTACGAGAATGAAGAATCTAATTCATTTGATGTGCTTATGCCAGAGAGATTGCTCCAAAGAACAGATCGAAGTGAAAGATGGCGTCATGTTCAACAGCTTATGCATGGATCAGATCAACAATGTTATCGTATTCTTCCCATGAATTAGAGAACATTTCAAAATTAGTGTAAGATGTTACCGAGGAGATATGGGTTACAAGAGATAGATAATGTCTACTGAAGAAGGGGTTGCAATGTTTCTTGAAGTGATGGGTCAAGATAAACTATGCGGATTATTGTAGAAAGATATCAACGTTCGTTGGATACAGTCAAAAGGAAACTTGATGAGGATTTGACTGTTCGCCTTAAATTTGTTGCAGATACACTAAAACCATAAGATGGTGAGTTCACAAGAGTATGTCCTGCTTTCAGAAATGATTATCAATATTGGCCATTTTTTCAAAATTATATTAGAGTATTGGATGGAACTCATATCTCAGATCGCCCTCCTAAGAGAAATTCAGAAGCATACAGAAGTAGAAAACAAAAACCGACCATGAATGTTCTTGTTATATGTAACTTTAATATGAAGTTCATATATGCTTATGTGGATGTATCGGGTAGAACACATGACACAAAACTATTGACTTATTGTGCGAGGAATGAGCTCTTTTTTTCACATCCACCAAATGGAAAATATTATTTGGTTGATGATGGATATCCCACAAGAACATGATATTTTGGTTCTTATCGTAGAGTTCGGTATCATCTCGATCAATTCAATATAGGATTACCGCCAGTGAACACTCGAGAGGTGTTTAACCGGATACATTGATCAAGCTTACGATCAGTGATTGAGCGGACATTTGTAGTGTGGAAAGCAAAATGAAAAATTATTGATTGTAAGCATCTAAAGTATGGTTTGACCAAATTGATAAATCTAGTAACAACAACGATGAAAGTACACAACTTTATACATGATTCACATCGAGAAGAAGAAGAGTATTTTATGTAAAGTTTATTAATATAGTTTTATTTACAACATATGTATAAATTAAAAATAAAAATTGAGTAACTAAAAGTTAACTTCTTAAAAATATGATAACTCTAATCATATTTTTGTCAAAAGTAAATAAATAAATAATTTAAATGTAAATATTTGGTCGCTAAGGGATATTGAAACGAATAATATAGTGATAACCACGCGATATGGAAACGAAAAACTCAGTGACTTCCCTGCAATCAAACACGCAACCTTCAAACGAACAACTATCAGCAACATCAAGTCACAGCCGCTGGTCGCTGACTTTGTAGCTGACGCTGGCGACCACCAAACGAACATGGCTAAAAACACTTTTGTTTGTTAGGCACATAAATTTTACCATCATCTTCTCAGTTTTAGCACTTCATTCACCATAAAAGCTTATTTTGTGTTCGGTGATACATACCTACATAAGACCACTTTACTATCTCAGTCAATATGTTCTCTAACAATCTTTGTGTGTGTAAAACCAAACACGCACACACGATCAGACACAAACTTTATAATCTCTTTGTTTATGTAATAAAAAGATGTATAGCCTCCTTTCTTGAAATCTGAGTTTAAGTATGTATACCATCTGAAAAATCAGAACCCATGATTGGATAAACCAAAACCCATAAGCGATGATTTTGAATATAATTTAACCACAATTTCTTTTGCATTGCCTTGTGCTCTTATCAAGCCGTGATATCTTTTTCACTCAAGATCAGTGAACTTGGATGCAATGATCGCCCAGCTAATCAAACAAATCAACATCAGAATTAGTCGACCCAAGATCAGAGACAAAATATACTAAACCAAAGTTGATTTTATCTTAGAAACAGTTTTAACATAGTCTGAAACACAAAATTTATATTATGGAACTCTTTAGTTAGCACAGAATCACATAGAGACGTGATTAATAATTGCAAGTTACTTGCACCAAATCAAGTTTTTTTAGTAAGAAAAGATATTTTAAAGGGGTCTCACTAGACAATTGTTACTGTTCTTTTACAAGCGTTGTACAATCTAAATAAACCTAAAATCAATGTTCTTCAACAAACCTAGAATAAAATCATTGATGTGAAGAAAGTTGAAACAACACATGCTTGCAGAAGAAACATAGAACAGAACATAGGAGAAAGAGATTAAAAAGAAGAAGAAGACATTAATTTGCTTATAGTATTCTCATATGAGTCTATGTTTGGGAAATTCCATGAACTGAATAGAATCGCTGTAAGAAATAGATCGGACACTCAGAACTTCTCAGTGAACTCACCTTTTCCATCAAATTGCAGCCTCGTCAGACTTGTCGTTGATTCCAACGTCTTTGCTTCCATCACGAAGGAGAGAGAATAGAATTAGGTTTAACATAGTGTATGAATTAAATGTGTAAAAGACATAAACATCTTTAATAAATACTCTAAATTCAGTGTTGAAGGGTTATTTCTATTTTATACTTCAATTTACATATAATAGATGAGTCTAATCTAATTCTGTAACTCTTTTGTTTTTTTGTACATTACACCGTAAAATCATTGCTCCCCTTCCATAATAGTTTTTAATACATTAATAAAATATCTATAATTTCTTTTTAAAATGTTTTTACTACTGGTACGTTTTTAGAATGTCACTTGAATTGACATAATGGGAAAACAGACATCAAGATACCGTTCATCTGTACATACTTTCAGTGCATGACCTTCGGGGGCCAATATTTTTTGAAGATTTTTCTTAGCTCTAGTGGTAAAGACAAGTACTAGAGTTTCTTGGGAGTTGGGTTCTAGCATCTATAATTATGTTTTTAGTACTTTTCGTGCATTTAGAAAATAATGGGCTAAATATTTTTGTTTTTGTTTTTGGCCCGGTAATTCTCCGGTCCGGCTCTATTGAGACCAAAGATCATGCAATCACAATAGTGTTCGCTATTTACTGTATGTTGATACGTGTTGCTTCGCCAAGAGCCTAAGACGAAAAGACTAACTCGATAAGAAAATAAGAAATGATTTGGTTTCATTTTTTTTTCTAATATATCATATCGGCTGATCCAGTTAGCTTTGGGAGAACACTCTTTAATGCTACAAAATACATTGACTACCACACTGCCTGACTCCAGTTTGGAATGTTTTCCGACTAATTCCAAGGGTGGACCGATCATATGTTATAGTCCATCATGTTAACTACTTGGGACGAAACACAAAGCCAGACTTACCAAATAGTGATAATTTAGTTCATAAGGAGAATCAAACCCAAAACTGATATGGATACACACCAAGCCTCAAGAAATTACCACCAGATCGCCACTACTTGATTTAAATCTGTATTCAGTTTTCACATCCAAAAAATTATATCTTAATCAGAAAAATTCAACTCCTTAAAAATTATTTATCAATTACATAAACTTTGTGAAAATAAATCCAAAAACCAGAAGAGAGAAGCAAATCTCAATCAAAAGTTGGATTCAACACCCTTACAAAAATGCAACACAAATTCTAAAATAGGAAACCCATAGAAAAATGTGTTTTTAAGAAAATTAAATCTTACCAGAAGTTTGTTATTTTGTTAGATTTCTTACAAACCAAACGGACAAAAAATGGAAAAGAACACTAAGCGACAGAAACATAAACGTCCAAAACCACTCGCATATGTTGTGTTTTTGTTGTTAAACAACCACCTTCGTTTATATGCAAGTCCTAAAACAAAACACAAAAAAAAAAAACAAGAGAGCTATGGGGTTTGGGTTCAAGATCGAATCAAGATTAGCCACCGCATTCACGTGGTGCCTTCTCATTGCATCAGCCTGTGTTCCATCCACCATATCAGCAGCCCGGTTTGAGGTAAGAAATGAGATCACCAAATTCCCGGGACGAAACCGACACCTCTCGGTTCGATGTTGGTCAAGTAACAACAATCTAGGCTTGCATGCTCTCAAACCGGGACAATCCAAAAGCTGGTCGTTCAAGCCAGTATACATCAAGATACCGTTCATCTACACATACTTTCAGTGCACGTTCTTCACCACTTTTGGCTCGCCTGATGGTCAGACCGCAACTGTTTTTGCTGGTGAAAGAAAATTCAGGTGGCAATGTGATAATCAGGAGGAAGAGTGCATTTGGGTGGTGAAGAGAGAAGGGTTATATCTAAGGAAGATCACAAGGGATGATAAAGGCCAAAAGCTTTATGAAGACGAATTGAGACTGTCTTGGATTGGTGGTACTAACTATTTCCCGATTGATGAAGATCAATAATCACAACACAAATATAATTTTTTTTATTTTCCCCATTATGTAAACTTAGCAAATTTGAGATCAATATCACAATCAACTCTAAGAGATGAAAGAGCATGTTTTTTATCCGGGCTAGATGATTACAATAAAATACCTGAAAGTTTCTTTTTTCTTTTTGCTCAATTTCCATATTTTGGGCCTTCCAAAGTTTGAAAGCAAAGTTTAACAAGATTTCTAGAGAGTTGCAATGGAAAAACAAAATTGCTTGAAACAAACCATGTCATATATTACAAACGAAAGTTGCATTAAGTTGAAACCATGCCTTTACTAGAGTTTCAAATGATAATGCAACATCTAGATTTCAAGTATATGTTGTGTGTATGTGAAAATGCTTCAATTGCTAGCTTTTTGCACCGTTCCCTTCTTTATCGAATAGGGGTTCCTCCGTCACTTCAAATTTTACTAGGGATGAGAACCAGAGAACGCTCTCCACTAAGACTCCCGTATGATATGCAGGTTAAAGCTCCCGTTTCAGATGCTGAAGGCTCGTTGAGACCTCTTCTCTTTTCCGCATAATTATCTATGTCATTAAAGTGTAATCATTAGTCAGTTATTCAAAAATAATTATAGAATTAAATGTGTTTGAGATAGAGTAGTAGAAAGATGTAATTTTGTGTTACTACCTCAGTGAGGTTAAAGGACAAAAAAAAATTACATAATGATTACAAAATCTGTATATAAATCTTTCAAATATGTACAATTAACATATTAACTGTTACACGGTGGCAGAGCTCACGATCTGAATAAGTGAACGTGGAGGTACAGGATCGGAACCTTATAGATAATGTATCAAATAAGGTTTCCATGTCACCGCATCCTGCTAGTGAGTGAATATTTAATGAAATTAATGTTGAATCCGAAAACCAATAATATAGTTTAAGGATTAATAAAACAAAAATAAATTGGCATGCCATCCATCTCCAGTAGCTGATAGACGCTAAGTTTGACTATCTTTAAAATTAAGTATGGTCCTTCCTAGTTTGCTCCTAGTTTTCCCGCCTTCCATTCTTCTTTATTCTAGAAGCTCTTTCTAAGCACAAGGTCGCTCTCGTCAAATCGACTTCGTTGATTTTTCTATTGTAGTATCAAGCTGCTTATTGTTGATAGTTTTGTATTCGGATCAGAGATAGGTCTCGTTCTTCTTCGACCAGGATGTTGTGGTCGTCGAGTCGTTTATTGTTGAATTTTTCATCTTGGGCATTATGATACATAAAACAGTTGCGACTGCTGCTTTTACCGGTTCTATTGCTTTTACTTTGTGGCAAAGCGAGAAAGAGGTTCATCTAGTGAACCTTCTCGGCGTGGTGCGGTGTGACCATAGTACTCCGTAGAGCTCGTCGGTCCATATTCCTTTCTTTTCCTCTAAACTTTACTAGAGTCCGCCGATGATGGTCTTGTTTGTGACTTAGGCTTGGCTGTTCCCCTAGGGGTACTGGGGGTTGATTTGCTTAGACTTATGTTCCAACTTGCGCAATTTTTTTTAAAAAAATTAGATATGATTTGCGGTCCATTGTCCATTACAATTTCATACGGAAGTCAATGGCGGCAGACTATGAAATTCCAGACAAACTTCTAGACTTCATCGCCTTTGATCGAAGGGTATACTTTGGCCTCGACCCACTTGTGAAGTAGCCGGTCATGACGAGGAGGTAACAGTGTTGCCTCGAGCAGGTTAGTGGTCCGACTATGTCATGGCCTATCTCATAAAGAGGTATAGAGGAGTCTTTGCTTTGAGTATTTATGTGGGTGTGTGGATCATCGGGGTGTGTCATTGGCACTGTTTTTACCGTGCTGCATGTTGTATGTAGTCCGATTCCATCCTATGCCAGTAGAAACCAAGATTCTTTATCTTTAAAGCCAGGGCACTTCTCTTGAGTGATTACCTCCTGCTCCTTCGTGAGTTTTCTCATGACGATGTCGACTTATGCGCTGTCGATGTAACTTCGCCATGGTCTGGTTGAGTTTCTATAAAAAAGGTTTCCGTGAGGTGCATGTAGTTTGCAAATTGGGCTTTAAGGCGTCCAGCAGCCCAATTTTCTTATGGGATTTCTCTGTCTTTGATGTAGAGTAGAATTTAAATCTTCCAATCAACATGTGGTTCCTTGTTTTCAAATGGCTCTTCGTGCGCTTCTTCATTATCTCCTTGGTTGTTGTTGATTAAGCAAAGGTTTGCCGAGAGTTTGATGTTAGGAGCGTCGATACTTTTTACTGGGATCACGTGTCGTTTTGTTGGGTTGGAGGTTAGGGCCAAAGCGGCCAACGCGTCGACCGACGTGTTGTCTCCCTCGGTATCTTAGTCAGGGTGAAGTGGGTGAATTCTTCTGCAAGGCTTTGGATGACTTTAAGTTAGGCATCAATGCATTCATTTTTGGCTTCATATTCTCTGCTCAATTGCATTGCCAAAAGCTGCAAGTCGCAGAAGGCATCTATCTTTCATGTCCCTATGGCCTTGGCGAGTCTGAGTATGGCAATTAGAGCTTTGTATTCTGCTTCGTTATTTGATTCCGAGAATGGAGGTGGAACGGCTGTTCCAAGACTTCCCTGGTGGGGTATTCTAGGCGTATGTTGATCCCTCTGTTGAGTAGTGATGATGATCCGTCGACGTAGAGGATCCAAGCAGCATTGAGGCTTGGTGGTTTCAGTATCTTTAGGATGATAAATAACCTGCTTAATTTGGTGGTTTGAGTATTTCTCTCTTTATTCAAATGATTTGGAGTTTTGATTTTCGCCTATGTTTCTAGGACTGTGTTGTGGGTTTGCTATTTGCTTTGCTTCCAGTTCTTGGTGGAAACTCTAGTGTTTTTGAAGGAGTGTTGTCAATGGCAAAAGTGTAAGTAAAGACTTATGAAGTTAATTGCTCCTAAAGCGTATTCTAAGTATAATCATGTCTTTTCTCTTTTTTTTTTAAGGGTGGTTGTGCTGCTTTCATTTTTGGCTGTTTTGTCAATATTATCACGAACATGTATTCCTTGGTTGCTGAAGCTAATGGTCAGCTTATCATCAAAGGTACATGATTTTCCTATCTTCTGTTCCAATGAAATTTAGTTTGTATATTATTAACTTAATCGTTTTCTTCATCAATCAAACAAATGAACTATATCAGTTAGCTGCTGTTGCGTTTTGCCTACTCGTGGCCTGGGTGAGTCTTAGTTCTTACTTAAGCCTTCCCCTTTGTCATGTTCTTCCTGTATGTCTTCATCGAGATTCTCATTCGTTCATTACTTCTACTTTCTTTTTAATGAGAACTCTGCTGTCAACATATCTGTTTGACTTGTGCTTTCATGTTTTTTCAGTGTAGTGATAAGCTGGGGTTAAGTCTTGAACTAGGTTCTTTTGCCGCAGGGGTCATGACATCAACTACGGATCTCGCTGAACATACATTGGAGCAAGTAAGTTTTGATCATGTATTACCACACAAAAGAGACTGGTTTCATCCGTAACATATCATGCTAACCCCTTAAAGACTCCATATTCTGACTCAGGTGCTTTTATATTTTTTGCTGCAGATAGAACCCACCCGTAACTTATTTGCTGCTCTTTTCGTAGCCAGCATTGGGATGTTTGTTAAAGTCTATTTTCTTTGGACACATGTCGATATACTGTTAGCCTCTGTAATATTAGTAATCATCATAAAGACAACTACAGTTACAACAGTTGTCAAGGGATTTGGATACAACAACAAAACGGCTCTTCTTGTAAGAAAACTCCAAACGATACTTATGATCATGTTTGCTTTTGTGCTTCACTATCCCTAGTTAAATTGATGCAGGTTGGAATATCTCTGGCTCAGATAGGGGAGTTTGCCTTTGTACTACTTAGCCGTGCCTCCAATCTTCACCTGATCGAGGTAAGTAAACAAACAGCTTCTCAGCTAAAGTTTTGTCACACCAATATTGACAACAAAAAAACTGTGGAACACTAACATTGGTTGCTTCCCGGAACCTACTAACCTCTGCCCTTGTCAACATTTGTTTCACTTGTAATTAGTATTTGTTTATTTGCTTTCCAATTCACTGTAATCTGTAATTAAAATATTTAATCAATATTCATCTCTCTAAATTTGTTACTCTAAAATTTCACAACTTGCTTAATATTTCTGAATAGTGAATTGCAAAGAGTCTGCCTTGTTCTGTGAACCTCAACAATAAAACCTAAACTCATATATTTGTTTAATATGAAATCGGCACATACTAGAAATATGCACGAATTTAATGGTAAATTATTTGAAAAACATTAAAAATAATGAAATTATTAAAATCTATGAACTCTGCAAGAACAAGTAATGTAATGTAAATTTCAGTTCTTATACCAATTTATATGTGCGTATAAATGTCTTTTTATGTCTTTTCTCTGTACTTAGATTTTTTTTTAATAGACGACCTTTTTCTTTTTTAAGTCAGTGTATTATTTTAATTACCTCTTATTCAAATTGACCGACTTCAGTTTACTTCATAGACGTTGTTTAAAAGAAAAAAATGTAATTTATCTCCGACAATATCTACCATAACATTGTTGATCATGAGAGAAGAAACGCAGTCTATTATAACATATAAAACATTGTTGATCATGAGAGATGAAAAGCACTCTATTATAACATGTAAGCACAATAGCAAACACACTTAAATCAATCGAAACATGAAAAGCAACACCGTTACTAGGAATTGATATAAATACTATGAGGCTTTTTCTTTAAATAATTATTCAACCGAATGTACAGAAAAAACAAGAACAGCTACTCACTCACTGAAGACAACTACAATAAAGAACTCAAAAACATTACATCTGTATTCTCTCTACTATATATTAATCGCTTCCCTTATTCCTCTTTTAACTCTTCTTCTCCCTCTCTCTCTCTCTGTATATATATATAGATGATCAATGTCTCTGTCTATATCTACAGCTTTAATCATAACACAAGAGTAACTCAAACTCCAAAACAATAATGGCGATTCACGTAGTGTATCATCAGGTATATGTTGTAGTATTTTCCGTAGCAGAGAAGGCAGCGCGTCATAGGGAGAGTCTAGTCTTAATGGGCTTGAGCTTCAAACCCATGTTTTCAGGGGAGAGCAGCTCAGGGGAGATTCTTGTTGGACTCAAAGGACTTCTTGGGCTTACACTATGTGTAGGACGATACAAGCCATATCCCATTAAAAAGTATTCCATTGGTATTACCATCGCATGTGGCTGTTCTTCTGTCACCAATGACCCACTTCCTTGTACCTCGACTAATGCGCCGTATCGTCTGTCTAGTCTGGTGGTCATGTGAACGGCCTCTGAGTGGTAAGCAGAACTTTCACCAATGAATATTAAAGTTCTGCATTGCAGTTTCCTTAACCCTTCGCTTAGATCCACTCTCCTGTATTCACACCAAATCAAAACATAAAGATAGTAATCCCTCCGTTCCATTAAGATAGATGTTTTAGAAAAATAAATTATACAAAAATTGCAAATTTCAATAAAATTAATTGAATTTATTGAAAGACTATTGGTTAAAATATATTGGAATTTGATAATTTCTAAAACAACGTATGATTAATGTGTTTTCTTAATATGTGTGAAAACACCAAAACATTCATCTTGATGAAACGAAAGAGTACTATTTTCAGCTTAATATTTTATTATTTATTATTTATTAATAGGATAATTACTTCTATTGTTTTAGAGTTTAAAGGTTTTCCTATATATAGCCACTTAAGCTTAAGTTTATTATTTATAAATAGGATAATTACTTCTAAACGAGTTTTATAGTACATAAAAGAGTATTTCCAGACCCTAAAAAGATTTTGATAAAGCAATGAGAATAATATTCTCAAATATATAGAAGCTTCCACTATATCAGAATAACTTATATCTTGAAATGAAAACACTAGAGAGCCACGATCATTACCCGTTGATTGCCTCAAGGAATCTCCATACATTTGTGCTCTGCCGCTCGCAAAGTAACTGGATAGTAAAGAACACAACATATAAATTTTTACTTCCAAAAATGTCAGAGAATTGCAAAAAAAAAAGATAAGAAAAGTGTTTGTTACTAACTCTTCTGCATTCTTGAACAATATCCGATTCTGGAACTTGAGCATTACCACGAACTTCCTATCATAACATATATGTCAAACATTATCATCTGTCTCGTGCATTATGTGGCACATGAGAGATTTGAGACTATACCTTGCTGAAGTACCGTTTTAGTAATAATTCCTTAACCACTCCACACATGCCATAGTAGTAAAGTAAATTAGACATAACCTACGTAAATTATGGACATGTTTTTAAGATTTAGATAATCAAGGTCATAAGCACAAGTGAGAACCAACAAAGATATCACTATGAGAAGAAACAAACCTTATTGCACAACCATTCTGACCAAGAAGGCGCTTGGCACAGTGGAGAGACGAGTATTAGTCCCAGAACTCTCTGCCTGTACTTCATCTAGAAGAATTTTAAGTTTCAAGGCAAATTAAAAGTCAGGACATCAAAAAAAATGATATGCATAAGAGAGGGTACTGTTACTGTAGGTCAAAAAATACTTACAGCAAATAAGGTCAGAATGTAAGCTCCTGCTGTGACACCCATACACATGACTGCACCAAGTCTGGATAAGAGCCAATAAGAAATAAAGTAAAAAGAATTTAGAAAGAAAAAAAACAAGAAAACAAGAAAAAAAGAATATAGGTAACTTAATGAAACAATGATCAGATTTGAGGTGAACTCTTACCCAAAATAATTAAGAACCTCGACAATCTGGTCTGCTAAGTCATCAGCAGAGAGCAAAGGAGCATCAACACTGATCACTGGAGCTCCCAACTGCAATGACTCTTGAAGAAAGCGATGCAATAAGGAACATGAATTGCATTATAAAAGGAATGGAATAGCAGTTAAAAAAACAGTAAAATAGCAGAAACATTTTAAAAGTTAGTAAGAAAGATGAAACTTGAGTTACCAACCTCATGGCCTAGAGGACTGATGTGATATATGCAGAAGTTGTGGAGTAACAAGGAACTAGCTTCTGGACAAAACAATAATCCTTGAAAACAGAACATATCTGCAACATATTACAAACAAGCACCAATTCAAAAATTTCGTTTTTGAATCGTGTACTAGTGAAGTTAAGGCTTATTTAATAAGTAGAGATCTAAGAAGTATAAGGCTTACAGTTAAGAGCTAGATCAGGGTATGTGATAAGAGCAGGTTTATCTGGATCTCCACAAACGGCAACACATACCGGGCCATACGTAGTCTCCACAAGGTGTTCCTATCAAACCCATATAAAATAAGAGCGAAATAAATGAATTAAAAGTAAGAACATGCATAGATGAGGAGGACCACACTATAACGTTCATTTCCATTGTGAGTAATATTACTTACTTTATTAGGAACTTAAGTTAAAATAGCAAAGTTTGCCATTCAAATCATATACTCATAACCAGCAAATACGGATTGGTCAAACCAAAAGGGATCATTAAAAATCTTAACTACCAATATAAGTACAAAAAAACTTCATTATGGAATGTCCCAATGATAATAAATACTGCATCAGTTTCATATTAGTTGTCGTTCTAGGTTTATACATATATATTAAAAAAATATTTAATTTTATATGTTTTCAAAATAAAAACATTATTACCAATACATCTAATTATATTTCAACTAATAAAAAATTGAATAGATAATATTGTCAATAAATTTGGCATTGAAAACCGAAAACGACACTTATTTAAAAATAAAAATTTTACCCTACAACGACAATAATTTGAAACGGAGGAAGTAAATAAATAAATAAATCCTTAAGAAAATATTAGAAATAGTGAGGAAAGAAATGTGGAAAATGATCCAAGAGGAGTTGTATACATACAAAAAAAAAGAGTTGTATACATACTTGGAATCTCCTATTAGAAAAAAAGAATCATATCAACAAACTCACTCACACGTTCCGAAATGAATGTGTCTATGACTCGAGGCAGACACTAAAAAAATACAACGTAGAAATCAAACCAAAAAAAAAGAAATCAAACGTAAAGCAGAAACGAGGAATCAGATTATCGACACAACACACTTCGTAATTTTGGATATTATTACCGACACAACAAAAGCATCATTGATCATTCAATATTTGCTAGCATTGTTTTATCACAAAACGATTCAAGAAATTGCTATAAAACCACTTAGCATAATCTAAATAATTAACTACAGCAGAATAACTAAATATAAAATCCAGATAAATAAATAATGTTTTTTGAGGAATAAAGCAGCAGCTCGAAGAATGCAGAAACCATTAAAGTATTTAACATAATCCAATAAGCTCTTTAAACACACACTTAAAAGAAAAAAAAAAAGAAAGACAGAGACTCTTAGTATAATTTACCTGTCCTCCAAGAGACAATGCCTCCATATCAATGGAGACAGAACCGCTTGAATCCCCCATCTATCTCTCTATCTCCTCTCTCTATATTTCAATATAAGCAGAGAGTTATTATCTATCTTTCCATTGGCCTTCTCTCTTTCTTTATTCTCTCTCCCAAAACGATAGCTATATTCGTTTTTTCAGTTTATAAATAGAAAGAAGGCTTTGTGATTTTAGAAAAATATATATAGGAAAACTCGTTACTGAGTCACCGACGGTCGACTCGGGTTTAATGTAGGACCTGCTAAACCATAATCACAAGGACTAACTATATACCCTGATCAACTTAACCCTTGGTTAAGAGACCGACAGTTTTTTCATTCTTTCTTTCTTCTAAACTTTACATTTTCGCCCCTCTATTTTCTTAATCATTGCAATTAATGCCAAGACTTTTAGACTTCAGTATATGAACCCAAAACGTGTCGGCACCCTCATTTCCCCCTATTTCTAGTTTTACTTTTCTTTCTGTTTCCCTATGGAATAATTTGCTAAAATTAATTATAAATAAAAAAAGAAATGAAACATAATACTCATTTTTCTCCCTTCTAATCAAACCCCATGAAGGAATTTTTTGTTAGTATAGTACAGAGTAGGGTGATAGTGATACATATAATAGTACAGGGGCTAAAATAAAGAATCATGTTTTTAGAAAAAAAGTCCGCATACTGTTGACTTTATGAGACAGGATGATGAACCCTCAGCCGTTGGATTTTAACTTATTTTTGTCGTCTTTCCTTTTATGCTTAGTCTTCTCCCCTTTTAAAACATGAACACCGTGTGGTTTTCTATTGCAATAAACAGGGCCCATTGCATTGGAGGGTGAGAACACACATGTCGTTTTCTTGTCGAGTTGGTATGTGTCATTGGCACCCAACAAGAGCGTTAAACAATAAGTCCCTTTTGCTTAATTATAAATCTGCCCAAAACTTTCAATTTTCTTTTTTTAATTTTTTAAAATTCCATTTATTATATAACCCATATTTGAGCATCATAGTTAAATTGATTAAAAATGGGCTTGATTGGTATTATCGGGACAAATATGGAGTAAAAGAAAAGGTGGAAAAGAGATGAAAGAGAAAAGGAAAATGGAATAAATTGTTTTACTCTTAACTAAACCCATAGTAAAATTTTGTATGTGTTTTTCTTTTTAGAATAGTAAATATGTGAAAATAGTATTTTACTTGATTGGTGTTTTAAAGTGGAATTTGGAGTAATTGATAGGTGTTTTAAAGTGGAATTTGGAGTAATGTAAAGTTTGTAAACATTTACTCTATAATGACTATACAATTACAGCCATAAACAAAGACATTATTGATATCAGCTTTTTAAGCATGTAAGAAAATAAATTTTCTTTTCTACAACAGAAGAAAGAAGCAGCATCTCCTAAACTAGCTTCATGTTGACTGATTGATTTATTTGCTTTTTAGGGAACGTAGGATTATAAACTGAGTAAAATATTAAGCAGACAATCTTTATTAATAAATAGTAACATTCTAATCTATTTTAACTGTGGTAGTTAAAGTTCATTGATTTATCATGTATCAACTTCGATGGTTGTATAAGTTAATGACAAAGTCGATGGAATATTCTCAATCATATGGTGTTGTACGCTTGTGACATTTTATATCTTCATATGTTTCCACATTGTATGTTTGATTGAAATGAAACGACGACTGAGTCTCATTTGAAAGTTTGTTTAATTTAATATCAAGAGATCAATATGGAGATGAATCCAAAAGAAACAGCTCAATAGACACCGAATAAACGTACCTACATAGTATCCTTTGTTGAGTAACAATTACATATTAGTACCATTACATTCTTGTCTTCTTGTCACCAGCTTTTGTATTTATATAGAATTATTTTTTATCCTATGTTTTTCATGGAAATATTCTAATGATTAACCTACCAACCACGTTTCTTAATCTTTACATTTAGGATACCATTTTAAAATGTATGCTCTCTTGGTTTTTCGTTTTTTTTTGTCTTCTCTAACGTTTCGTTCCTATCAATCAAATGATATAATGACCCCTTATAAGACTTGGAAACATGTATTTCACTACATGTACAAATTTTTTATTACTATAATATATAGTTATTAGACTAACTGTTATAACATTCTTAATTACCTGAAGTAGTTTATGATAAAATCTAGTATATTCATTTCGATCTATGTCACGCTATCGTTACTGATTACACAACTTTTTCTAAGTCTTTCTAAAAAGCCAGGCAGGTTCCTTTGTTATTATATAATTTCTGTGATCAACTTTTTATTAAAAACAGAGGGGAGACTTCTGATTTCATTTAAGACTATATATATACTTATTTTAGTGAAACCGTCTAGTGGTTGTTTGATGAAAGTGTTTCCCTAATTTCTGATTAAATGAGGGCACGTGTGACGCAATTACTCAGCTTTAAAGCTTAGCTTAAGATCTGATTAATATAAATAATAAATTATTTGTTTGTGAGAATTTGATATGGTTTTGTGGTGATTTACGAATGTAGTGTTTCAAAAAAAATAATAACAAAAAAATAATAAATTATTTTGTTGCTGTCTCCATCTCTCCACCATCACTCATCAATCTAATGCACAAATCTTCTGATTATATAGATGTGTATATGCCTACATACACGAATCTTCGCCGACAATATTTTATGTAGTAAATAGTAGTATATAGATACGTCCACATGCAGAAAGAAGTGTACTGTTTTATAGGGAAATTGTGTAATCAAATATGTAAAGCAATATAAAGTATAGACCAGTACTATCCATATAAAAGTTAAATTAGCTTTGTTTTTTTACATTATCTAGTGACATTCCTTTGCTTTTAATTCAATTCATTACATCATGGCTATTGGCTTACGTTACATGGAAGTTGTTGCAAAGATTAACTACGTGTCCATTCGTAGAAACTTCCATTTCTTCAAGTTTAATGAAAATGAAATTTAAAACATTCGTACACTTCGAACTGAGTTCAACAACTTGTGGTCATGGGACATGGAAAAGATCTAGATCTGAAACAATACACAAGGATGATGTACCATTGATAACTCGAATAAGACCAAGAATCAAAAACTCTCCGGATGTATCAACCTGGAATTTCGCAAGGGATGGGCATTATTAAGGATGTTAATATGGACTCAACATATCAGGGTTACAAACTCATTTGTAACTTTAACCTTTATTTTTAAAGAATAGTTAAAAAATAGCTAGTTTTAGCAGGTCTAAGGCTTAAATTTTAAATTATTTATTTTGATACATACAACTATTATATAATATATAAATATATATTAAATTTTTAATTTTATTTTATTATGCAAAACAAAGTTTTTCTGTCAAAACCTCAAAGCTCGAAAAACCGTAAAATGAGATTTTCTGCAAAATCAAGTTTTTCCGTCAAAATCGCAAAATCAAGTTATCCCGCCAAAATCAGAAATTGAATTTTTCTGCCAAAACCGTAAAATTGAGTTTTCTCGCCAAAACCGTAAAATCAAGTTTTCCGTCAAACCAATAAAATTGAGTTTTCCCGCCAAAACCGTAAAATCAAGATTTTTTCATCAAAACCGCAAAATCGAGTTTTTCGTCAAAATCGCAAATCAAAATTTTCCGCCAAAATCCAAACATCATGATTTCTCGCCAAAAATCGTAAAATCAATTTTTTCCTCAAAACCCGAAAATCAAGTTTTCCTGCCAAAATCCAAAATCGATTTTGTAGTTTTGGCGGTTAAACTCGATTTTGCGGTTTTGGTGAGAAAACTTAATTTTATAATTTTGGCGGGAAAACTCGATTTTGCGGTTTGTCAAAAAAATTCAATTTTGCATTTTTGGTGGGAAAACTCATTTTTTGCGGTTTTGGCGGGAAAACTCAATTTTACGGTTTTGGGCGGGAAAACTGAAATTTGCGGGTTTGGCGGAAAAACTCAATTTTGCGATTTTGGCGGAAAAACTCATTTTTTACGGTTTTGACGGGAAAACTAGATTTTGCGGTTTTGGCGGGAAAACTCGATTTTGCGATTTTGGCGGAAAAACTTAATTTTGCGGTTTTGGCGGAGAAATTCGATTTTGTGGTTTTGGCTAGAAAACTTGATTATACGGTTCTGGCAAAAAACTCAATTTTGTGATTTTGGCGGGAAAACTCAATTTTGCGGTTTTAGCGGGAAAACTCGATTTTGCGGTTTGATTGGAAAACTCGATTTTGTGGTTTTGGCGGAAAAACTCAATTTTCAGATTTTGGCGGGATAACTCGATTTTACGGTTTGGTTGGAAAATTCGATTTTGTGGTTTTATGGAAAAACTTTATTTTACGGTTTTTGTGAGATGATTTTTGCGGGAAACTCGATTTTTAGGTTTTGCCTGAAAATCATATCAGATGTTAGCTTTTCTAACTTCATGCTTTAAACTTAACCAAAAAAATTCATTTAAATGAGTTAACCATGGTACCAGTCTTAACCCTTGATTATTATAAGATTAAAATAGGGTTGGGTTAAAATAGGTTTGTGCTTATATTAAACAAAAGAAGGTTGGGACCTAACCCATAATTTATCCATAAGCATCTCTTATATACTCCCTCGGTTCCACTAAAGTAAATGTTTTACAAAAATAAATTGTTTCACAAAGATGTAATTTTTATGTTTTCTATACAAAAATTGCAAATTTCAATAAAATTAATTGAATTTATTGAAAGACTATTGGTTAAAATGCATTGGAATTTGATAATTTCTAAAAACAATGTATGATTAATGTGTTTTCTTAATATATGTGAAAACACCAAAACATCCATCTTAAGACCATCTCCATCCCCACTCCATTTTCCACTCCATTTTTGGAGTAAAATATGGAGTGAGGATGGAGATGCCCTAATGGAACGGATGGAGTATTAAAGCACAAATCCCTTGTCCAATCAAATTTTGACAAATGTTAATGTTTCACAAATTAAAAAAAAAAACAGATTATAGCAAGTTCTATTAATTTCAAAAAAATGAAATTGAAACTGTAATATACACACGTTCAATATCAATAACTTCCAATATTAACTCCTCCATCTCTTGTATAAAATTCAGTCAACTATTTTTTTATTTTTCTCTATATTTTGTCTTTGTCTTCTTTTCAATTTTTTCATATTTTAGCTTTAATTGGTTTTGAGTATGGTAACAAGTTATTCTTCTATATTTCTTAACATTTTTCTTTGATATTTTTTGCATTAAGTTAAAGATTTTATAGTATACTTCTATATTTTGTAGATTGAATTTCACAAAAGAGTGGAAAATCATAGTTCTGTTCACAAAATTACTATTAGAAGTTTGAAGTTATTCTTAACATGAAAAAAAAATTGTTGAAAAAAGTAAACACATTTCTATTTAAAATATGATATATAATATCTATTAAAATAAATGAAACTCAGCTTTGTCACCATTTCTTATGTAACAAGGATAATAAAATTCAAGCTTATGTGAAATATAATTTAATTTTATGAGAAAACAATTTAGAAAACAAAAATTTATTTTAGTAATAATTATAATTTTATGATTAAGTAATTTAGAAAACAGTCAAAACCCGTGCATAGAACGGGAGGTAATACTAGTTATACATGTAAGTTCGGATATCGTCAGCTTAAGACGTTAAACTCCCCAACCAATGAAGATGAAACACCACAAATGCTCTAGACATATATTTGGAATCTTTCAGCACCACCAAAAATTAAACATTTTTTGGTGGATGGCAATAAATAATACTCTTCCTGTTGCAGGCGCATTGTGTAAAAGAAAGATAAAGTTTTAACAAGACTGCAATGTTTGTGGAGAAAATGAAGAAACAGTGGAACATATAAGGTTCAGTTGTTGTCTAGCCAAAAAGGTCTGGAAGCTATCATCTCACCCCATCTTTTCAGGTCAGTCTGCTATAAACCCCAAAATAACTGACCATATAAATCTTCTTCTAGCAACTAGTAAGCAAATGAACAACAAGGAACCCTTCTTTCCCTTCCTGGGATGGAGGATATGGAAAGCACAGCATTGTTTTCAATGGTTTTCATTGGGAAAAGATGGTCAATTCCTGATATTATTAGCCAAGCTTTATCAGATTACAAACCCTGGGCTACAGCTAAGCAACATGAAAAATCAGTGGTCTCTACAACTGAAGAAATTAAAGGATCAGCTCATCTTACTAATCACCTAACCAGTTCTCAAACTACTGCAGAATGCTTTGTAGGTGCTTCTTGGATCAATGCGGATAGCAAAGATGGGGTAGTTTCTCTATTATTCATTCCACAAATCGATATTGAAAGGATCAGCAGCGATAGACCCAACAGAAACAGCATTGGAAGCGGAGGTATTGGCTTTAAAGCAGTATTGCAGTTATAAAGATTAGGATACACAAAGATCAGCAGTATTGCAAGCATAAAGACCCTTTCAAAAATGCTCTCATACAGGGCCATTTTAAGGATATTTCGTCTATAGCAATGCAAGACTACCATTTCCATAAGATTGAACGACGAACAAACCAAGAAGCTGATCCAGTCACTTCGCAGATGATAAAAATTAGTCACATTATTAAAATAACCAGGAAACTGAAATTATTTTTATTTATTTTTTATAAATGAAAGATTAAAAAACTCATGTTTTGTACATCAGATTTATATTACACATATAAAAAATCTATAAGCATCCTAAACAAATATTATATACCCTATAAAAATAATACCTTAAAAATAGACTATATAAGTGAAAATTGTGTAAATATATTAACATGTAAGATGTAGAGTAATTTTTTAACATTAGATTCATTTTCCACTATATATAGTTTAATTCACCATCATAATGATAATGTACGTATTATTTTTATATATTCCGTAGAAAGTTAATATGATAAAAATTCAATTTTTCTAGGAAATACAGTATTTGTTTAGCATTTTTGTATCAATTCTTTGTTGTTTGTGTATCAACTTTCATAGGAAGTACAATACTAATAATTGACTTATATATTTTATATGGACTTTTCTACGAATTTTAAACTATTAATTTATTTTTTTATTAATTGTATACAGTAACTCTTTACGTATCATCGTTGTAAGTAGAGATATTATGAAGTTTTTGAGTAATGTCAAATTTTATAAAGATAATTTTGGATTTAAATTTTATATTTTCCAGAGATCAAATAATTTAAAAACATGTTAATTATAAATTTATTTTTAAAATAATAGATTTTAATGAAAAAAACACCTATGAATTTACCATGAAATCCTACCACCTAATTTGAATATATTTTTAATAATATTTATTATCTAAAATTGTATAAATGAAATTGTATCTTTCATATAAATTTTTATAAGTGTAAATTCTTCAAATACATTAATATTTTTATATTTGTATTATATCTATAGTGTAAATGTTTCTTTCAAAAATGATAAGATTATTCTTTTTTTTTTTAAATGTTGAAAGATGTAAAATGTTTTAAATGAAACTTTTACATTTGTAAAATTTTTATTTGTTTTTAAATCGAATCTTTCACATAAACATTTTTATTACTAAACTTTTGTTTACATTATTAGATGTGTTTAATAATAAATTTCAGTTTATAACTTTTATTCTTTATATTATTTTATTTGATAATCAACCAATCAAATTATAACTATTTTTTTAAAGAAACTAATGAATATATCATGATCTTCTAATATAAATCATTATGTGTAATATCATTAGGTTATTTGGCAACTAACATTAACTATTTTTGAATTTTCCTTTTCAACATAATCAAAATAAATTAAAATTTAAAATTATCAACCAATCAAATTACAATAATTTTTAACTCTTTATATGAATGACACTTAAGCAAAAGTCACTTAATGACTTCCCAGTTAAGTTAATATAGTAGGATGTAGTTTTTTATAAATGATTTATATATTCTTATAAATAGTTTATAATTACAATAAATTAATTTTGTAAGCAATGATAAATATTTTTCTTAATTTTGAAATTTTATTAATTATTTATAAAGCATGTGTAGACTTTATAAGATTTAATTGTTATTATATCATTATATAAGAATGTAATTCACTATGTAAAATATAAAATTATTTGATTTAATTTAATTTTATATAAAAATTTCGGTAATTATATTATATAGTTTATATATATTAAAATAGTTATTCAAACATTATTAGTTTTCTATAATTTTAAATTTTGATTACTATAAATTATTATTATTTATGATATTCTACAAATTATTTGGCAAGTAATGTTTACTGGTTCTACACCTACTTTTAATTTTTAAATTTAATTTAAGTAAATTAAAATTAAAATTAATAAATTAAATTAGAACAATTATTAAGAGTTTACCAGTGATCTACTAATAACCCAAAATGATTTATAATAAAAGAAGGATATAAATAGTAATCTCCACCTGTTCTTAGTAAATGTTATAAAGAGTCGGCTGGTTATCACAACTCCACGACGAGAGGAAAAACAAAACTCAGAGAGACAAATCCAATGGCCATGATTACGCGCAACGCCGCCACGCGCCTCCCTCTCCTCCTCCAATCTCAACGCGCCGTCGCCGCTGTCTCTCACATCCACACATCCCTTCCCGCTCTCTCCCCCTCGACATCACCGACTTCCTACACCAGACCAGGTCCTCCCTCCACCTCCCCTCCTCCCCCCGGTCTCTCGAAGACGGCGGAGTTCGTGATCTCTAAGGTCGACGATCTCATGAACTGGGCTCGTAGAGGATCGATCTGGCCTATGACCTTCGGCCTCGCATGCTGCGCCGTGGAAATGATGCATACCGGTGCTGCTCGCTACGATCTGGATCGATTCGGTATCATCTTCAGGCCTAGTCCTCGCCAATCTGATTGTATGATTGTCGCTGGGACGCTTACTAACAAGATGGCTCCGGCTCTTCGCAAGTAAACGCCTCTTTTTATCTCTCTCGCGGTTGTTGATAGACTCGTGGAATTAGGGTTTCGGGTGATTTGTGATTGGAATTGTTATCTCTTTAGGGATCATGTAGTCTGGTTGATTTGCAAATTGAGAGTTTTTGTATGAATAATAAGACTAAACTGGGAAGCTATACTGTTCATATCATTGGCTAGGGTACATTTTCTTCAATTTTTTGTTCAAATTCATAAACTTTGATGAAAAATAGCATTCAGGGATGAAGAGTAGGCATACTGTTTAAGCTCTGTGCTTGTCTTTTGTGGGGAAGGATTTCATGTTAGTGTCGTTTCAGCTATCGCGGTTAGATTGATCAACCCCTGGTTAGAGATTTCATTTGTTATCATGTTTGTGGTGAATGTTTAGAATCCTGTTTGATTACATTGCTTGGTTGTCTTTGAGACTTGATGTTCATTTTGTTGAGAAATTGATATCTGAAAAAACTTGATTAGATTCCTGTTTTTCTGGTTTGATGTTTGATGAAGCAAGCATTCAACTGCAGAAGTTATGTTTTTTTAATGAGAATCATGTTGTTGAGAAATGTATGTCTAGGGTTTTTTTTAAGGCAGCTGAGCTTATACTTATTATGTTTTTAGGTCGCAGACACTAGTGATAGAAAATATTTTAAGTCAATCTAATAGCCACAAGGAACCACGGGTTATCTCAATACATCATCCACGGAGACGAGCTTATATTAGATGCATTTGAGAGATAAACGATAGCTTTATAAGTTGGTCTAGATTAGTTCTCATGCCTAATAACATATTAGTGATCGAACTAGTAGATGTTCAGAACTCTCTATTCAAATCACCCAAAATCAATCTTGGATCTGGAATAATTGAGAGAAGTAGTCTATGTGGATCAACTCAAATGTTTTTTAAAGCTGCTCTTCTTGTTTATCCTAATTGAAGAAGTTCTAGTTTCTAATAACTGGAAACAATGACAGGGTTTATGACCAAATGCCCGAGCCGAGGTGGGTGATATCGATGGGAAGCTGCGCCAATGGTGGTGGGTACTATCACTACTCCTACTCAGTGGTTCGAGGGTGTGACAGAATTGTGCCAGTCGACATTTACGTCCCTGGGTGCCCTCCAACCGCTGAGGCTTTGCTCTATGGACTCTTACAGCTTCAGAAGAAAATCAACAGACGCAAGGATTTCTTGCATTGGTGGAACAAGTGATCAAGTTTCAGAATTCTATCCTTCTTCCAATGTGAAAGGGAGAGTTCTTTTCAGACAATCTTTACCAAAAGTTTGGTGATAATAAAACGTGGACGTTTCAATGCAATGGTTTCTGTTTGTGGTGGAGATGCATGCCATGTAAACGAGTGTTTTTTTAAGTTCGATGTGGAAACTTTTATAAACATAAGATTATGTTGTCTAAGTTCTTTTTTATTCGATCTATTCACAAGCTCTTTGTTTCTCCTTTGTATCGTTTTAAAGCTTTGTATTTTCATTAAATAGTTCTAGACATTTAATGGGAAGATCCTGGTTTAGAATGTTGTATCCATACCATCTTGGTTAGACCAATGACTGAAAGGGAGAAACACTGAATGTTCTTAGTAATTCAATAAATATGTTGTTTCAAGGAATCTATCATTATTTCACATTACACATGTGACTTAAGGCCAAATCGCCACTAAAAGAAACCATTCAGCACTTTCTGTAAGAGAGAGTAGACTAATTCCTGTTATGATTTGATTATAAAGGTGCTAATGCTTCTTGAGAGCGTTCATCTTGTCCCTGAGGTAATAAAGTTTAGCTCTTCTTACTCTCTTCTTGTCCAACACCTTAATCTCCCTCAGGTTTGGCGAATACCTGTCACCCAACTCACATATCAGGCTCTAAGAATGTAGAATCCACCTTTGATTCGGAGCACAAGGTTAAAGTACTTACAAGGGAAACATGGATTCAACACCCACTCCAGCCACAAGCCTTCTGATCCTAAAAGTAGAGTTAAGACCAGCATTACGCCTTGCTATGACAATTCCTTTTACTATTGAAACACGCCTCTTGTTCTCAGGCACTTCCTGTTTCAAACAACGTAAATCTAAAGAGAAAGTAAATGCAACAAAGCCTAAGAGAAGCTTTAATCTTCTTATAAGATATTTTGATCCCATTGTCCAAGAAAAAGAAGAAAATGCAATCTACAATATCCTCTAGAGAGTTAGTTCATAAGTAGTTACCACTTTAAGCTGAACAATGTAACCAGGCCTTATCTCCGGTATCTCTCTACGAGTTCTCACTCCCTCAACTGCCTCCTTGTCTACAATCTGCACAAGATTCTCAACTTTTGGAAACATGAAAGCAGTGATTTTTTTATTATATCCATGACCTAATCATCGAAGTTACCTGCATGATATGCTTGGCAGTTTTATCAAGCCGCTTGAACTTGATTCTCGGAGACATATCAGGAGCTGACACAACAGGAGTAACAGAATCTCCAACGGTGGAAAAGCACCTCGACGTAAAGTTTTGTTTCTGCCAAAACATTTGCCACATTCAGAAGCCTAATCTAAACACCTATAAAGCAGATAACTTGTTTCTCTACATATGAACTCAGTGGAATCTAGGAGAGTACTCATTAGTTTTCAGAGCAAAGCTTCCATCTTTAACTAAACATTGGCAACTAATCATTCTATAGGAAACTACTCTTCAATATTCAGAAAGATCAACCCACGTGTAAAACGAGACAAGTGGCTTACAGGTAGTGCGGAAGAGAAAGAAACAGCCTTTGTCAACGAGGAAATGAGATACGAGGAATCGAAAGCTCTGGTAGAACGGAAAGGATCAAACCCTGCTGCTGCTAGCCTCCTCGATTCATTCTCAGACCAGCTTGGAGAAGACGAGGTGAAGCGAAGAAGAGTGTTGGAGATGGAGAAACGGTTCGTTTGAAGCAACCTTGTACTACTACTACTACGAATCGATTGCATTTCTTCAACAGGAGGAAGCGATCGAATGCCTCCGAGTCTGTTTGTTTGGAAGTTTTGCCCAGAGATTGGTGGAGTTTGATGAGTTCACCTTCTAAACCTTCGCTTCCTCCTCCAGGGTTCTCCGATTCTTTATTGGTAATTTGCATATGAACCCCTGATGTTTTACGCTAACAACAAATAACACCTTTTATTTTATTTTCTATTTTCTTCGTTGGTAATCTGAATCCCCGTGTCCTGTTTTATTTTTTTTAAATGTAATTAACAAAGAGTGATTAAGATAGATTCTAGTTCTCATGTCATGTGAGAAACTAGTTGAAATGTTAAAAGGGAGAGGCAGCTAATAGGTAATACTGAAATTCTCTTTAGATTATGAAAGAAAAATCCTTATTATATTAATTTGATGGGGATAGTATACCCAAAGAGAACCTTTGTTGACAAAGAACAAAAACCTACGCGGAGTATCGAAGTGTCTTAATCCTCAGACTTTTTTTTTCGACTTTGCAAACATGCGTCTGAACTCTTAACGGGTTTCTTTTTTTATAAATCTAAAACCATTCTAATTCGATTCTTTTGCATGTGGCCTTGTCTTTTTTCGTATTTACTTGTTTTTTTCCACTCCAGATCAAAGACCAACTTTTTGGTTTGAAAATAACTATTGGCTTCAAATAAAGGCAAGTCATGTGAAGATCGAATTGTTGGGATTTAAATTGTAATTATTGGCTTCAAGAATCGGATGAGTTTTAAATTGGTAAGCAAGGGTTGTGTTGATCAGAGAGTATTTTGATCATGGTAACTGAACCAACTAAACTTAAATCTAATAAAAATGCAATTAAGAGTCGGACTAATGAATATCACAACACATAAGTCGTTACAGATATTTTATTTTATATCTAAAGGCTAATTATTCCAATACTAATCAACAGCTAATTATTCTTCAGCATTTATTAGGCGTTACTGTGCAAGTTGTAACCTCGATTTTAATACTACTCGAAACGAAAATCTCAAATTTCTTTTTATATCGATTTTTAAAACCAATCAATACATTTAAGCTTTATTTCAGTTAAATTCCGTGAAGTCTAAAACAAGGTCGTATCGTAAGCATAAGATTGATAAATAATGAAGCAGAGGGCGAGAAAGAAAAATCTGAGAACAATCCATAAATAAATAGCAAATTAATAGAATCGCGTCACATCCAAAACAATATCACATAACTAAAAATCGTCTAGAAATCACAAAGACACTACATGAAGGCAGATATAGAGAAGAAGAGGTGAGATCTATAGCTCTGGAATACACATGAATAAGCTATACCCGATGGAAAATTTTAAAAATCTCTGTACGAATCTCCATCGCCTAGACTTAGATCCGAAGAGCAGAGCCGAAAACAAGAGCCGCGGCTGCTGCAACACCAGCTGAGACGATGGAAGGCGAGAATGAACCAGATCCAGATGTAGGACTTGGCGCCGGAGCCTCAACCTGAGCTGAAGCGACGG